>AWUE01013496.1:0-73582 GCA_001974825.2 Corchorus olitorius | reverse complement strand
TATTAGCCAAAAACCGTGATGAAACATACACGATTTCGGTAAAATTTTGCAAAATTGACCGAAAGATTTTTCCTTAATTTTTAACCGCAATACTCGTATAAAATATAAAATTCAACACCAAAAAGATTGAAATGCTTTTCGCGCTTCTAATATCATTTTTTCAATTTTTCCCGAATTAATTTCTATTTAAATCGAAACAAATTCAGATGATCGTAAAAACAAATCCTTAAATCTATTGTGGTTGTTATTTGGTTAGATTAATATAGATATTTCAATGAGTCTTGGTGCCAAAAATCACGCAAAACTGAGCTCGGGGTCTCGGAACGCGTTTTTAGCCAAAAACCGTGATGGTTAGTACACGATTTCGGCAAAAATTTTGCAAAAATTGACCCGAAAGATTTTAACCGCAATCTTTAACCGCCATACTCGTAAAAAATATATAATTCAACGCCAAAAAGATTGAAGGGCTTTTCACGCTTCTAATATCATTTTTTCAATTTTTTCCCGAATTAATTTCTAATTAAATCGAAACAAGATTCAGATGATCGTAAAAACAAATCCTTAAGTCCATTGTGGCTGATATTTGGTTAGATTAATATAGATATTTCAATGAGTCTTGGCGCCAAAAATCATTCAAAACTGAGTTGGGGCCCCAGAACGCGTTTTTAGCCAAAAACCTGATGATTAGTACACGATTTCTGCAAAAAATTTTCAAAAACAGACCCGAAAGATTTTTCCTCAATTTTTAACCGCAATACTCGTATAAAATATATAATTCAACACCAAAAAGATTGAAAAGCTTTTCGCGCTTCTAATATCATTTTTTCAATTTTTCCAGAATTAATTTCTATTTAAATCGAAACAAATTCAGATGATCGTAAAAACAAATCCTTAAATCTATTGTGGTTGTTATTTGGTTAGATTAATATAGATATTTCAACGAGTCTTGGTGCCAAAAATCACGCAAAACTGAGCCGGGGTCTTGGAACGCGTTTTTAGCCAAAATCTGTGATGGTTGTACATGATTTTCAGCAAAAATTTAGAAAAATTGACCCAAAAGATTTTACCTCAATTTTTAACCGCCATACTCGTAAAAAATATATAATTCAACGTCAAAAAGATTGAAGGGCTTTTCACGCTTCTAATATCATTTTTTCAATTCTTCCCGAATTAATTTCTAATTAAATCGAAACAAGATTCAGATGATCGTAAAAACAAATCCTTAAATCCATTGTGGCTGATATTTTGTTAGATTAATATAGATATTTCAATGCGTCTTGGCGCCAAAAATCATCCAAAACTGAGTCGGAGTCCCGGAAGCGTTTTTAGCCAAAAACCGTGATGGTTTATACACGATTTCAACAAAAATTTTGCAAAAATTGACCGAAATATTTTTCCTCAATTTTTAACCGCAATACTCGTATAAAATATATAATTCAACACCAAAAAGATTGAAGGGTACCAAAAAAGGCAAATGCCTTAATTACTATGTTTAGAAGTAAAATTCAAGACAAGGTACACTTCACATTAATGCCACATCAAAACTCAAAAGTAAATTGCTCATTCACTTATGATGAGTATCCCTTCATGCTGTAGGGAACCCATTAATCAGAAACTAGGACTTGCCTCATTAAGATGAATGGAGTTAATAATAAAGTCGAAAAAGCATACTCACATGCATAAACCAGCAGAAGATAGGGATCTTAGCGTTTATCTGCTTCATCCAACAAGTAGAAGTACGCCATCAACTGCAAAAGTTGTAGCACATTTAAGTACCAAAAAACAAAACAGCAGCGTACTACATACACAGTATCAAAAGTATGGTCAACTTATACAATGAGTACAAAACTCTACCATTTTAACCAAGGTCATTGTAACAAATATGAGGACAGGAAGTGTCACCAATGATGCAATATCTGCACATACATTTGTGACTTCTACCCCTTCATACCCAAGAAATCTGGAAAACATTTCAAGGATAAAAAACATAAGATGGCTCCTTTATAATAGTACAAAAGACAAATTGAGAATTTATAATATATTAAAGAATTGAGAAATTTCCTCTCCTTTACTCAGACAAATACCCAGGTCAATAAGCATCTTTCAGTTTTGTTTTTTGCTAAATAGTTACACACTAATAAACACAATCATTTGTAAGACCTTTGCAAACCTAGTTCACAAAAAAGTGTCTAGAGTTTTAAGAATAATATCATGTAAATGTACCAAAAAATCTGCATTCTCACCTCATTTCCCCCATATTCATGCTAAATACTGTATTGATTGTATAAAAAATTGAAAGTTGAGATATTTCCTATCCTTTACTCAAATAAAATCAGGGGACTTGAGAGAGCATTCTTATTGGTAAATCAAGGGCATCTAACTATGTCTTTAATGTAGCATATCTATCAAATGAATTATACTGCTTAATGCCAAAAAACGATGTGGGGGAGAAGTTCAATTTCAATAAGGAAAAATCATAACATCCTGGTAACACCCTAAAAATTATTTAAAATGGTATAAGACAAAGGCTAATTTACAGGAAAGAGTAATTGGACCTCAATCCAATTAAGTCATGAACCATTATAGCTTAGAAAAAAGGAGATGAATAAACCAAACCACAGAAATACAATTTCGATGTGAAGCCATGAAATCCATGTTACATGAAAGCTAACCACATGAAAATTCTTAGCATAATCAATTTCTAGAACAGGAAGTTAAATACCTCGTGTAATATCTTCAAGCTCTAGCTTGCTCCCTTTTTCATGCTACAACATGGAAAAAAATCATAGAAAAAAGTTACAACGAGAGTGAATGGGAGAAAAATAAAATGTCAAACAACTTGTAGTTGTATACACTTTACACTAGCATCAAGCAAAACCTTAGTATCACCAAATCATTGCATGACAAGGATAAGCACAATTAAGGCCAAGTAGGCAAATATGGCAGCAAATATTACCTATAAAGAATCAAATCAAACAATTAAGCATTCAATTATTTTCTACATTGTAGACAAGTCTAAACATAAATAATCACATCAAACAAGAGCAGCTATTGGAATCAACCAAGGATAGGGGATTGAAGATGAAGCAACTTAAAAAAAAATATCCTCAATTGAAGATTGAAGATGAATCAACTATCCATAGCTATTTTTTTAACACTAACACCCTATTAAGGGTGTAGTACTTTAGCTATCTTTACTATTAACAAAACATATCCTCAATTCAAAGTAGTACAATTTGTTTTGTTCTAAGCTGGTGCTATTATAACAGAAAACTTCAATACGATTTTAAATAGTTATTCAACTAAATTTTACACAGAAACAGTAACCCTCCAACATTTCCACTTTTTCAACCCATTCTTACAGATAGCGGCAGTTCAGTAAACTTCTAACGCAACAAAAACCATAATTCTATTTGTCAATATTACAACTAACAGAATTATACCTGTGACTGGTAGTTCCAGATACACATAGTTCCAGAATACAAACTTGCTAGAATCCTTAAATAACAGTCACAATAAATCAAATTTATTCTTCAAAATTTTAAAGGTCAAATTGAATAAAAGGGAAACAAATATCGTTAATAATTACCATGGTTCTGTTGGATGGAGATCTACGGATTTTACTCTCTTATCTTTGAGCAAATTTCCTGTGATCCAAAAATCACAATTCATAACATTGCTGACACAATATTCAAAAGCATTCATACCAAAGTAAATATTAGATATAAATCCGCACATAAAGCTGAATCAAAAGAAACAATCAACACGCACCTTAATTCGAGTCTGAGAGGCTGTTTAACACCCAAAAAAACACACAAAAATTAGCGCAAATCAACAGCAGATTTTAAATCAAACTCATGCAAAAGGTGTAAACGAAACGGCAATTCAAAGTCGCCGCATTCATACTCGAAGACATTAAGAAACAATTAACACGCCAGATCCCAACTATTTACAAAACCCTAAATCTCCAGCTCTGCAGCATACGACCAAAATGATAATGAGACGGCGACGTAATTAAGATTAAAACAAAAAAGAAAAACAATAAAGACTCTTCCCATTCCCGATTCCATAAACCAAATAGAAAATTGAGAATTGGACGCTGCAAATGGAACAGGAATTGAAACAGACCTAGTGTGAAACCAAGAAGATCAAGAAACATAAACTCACTATTTTTGCAGATTGAACCAAAAAATGAAGGGGAAACTCTGGCTCGAGATCGTGATTCTCATATTGAAAGAAAGAGATCCAGAAAGTGACAATAGAGAGAGGGAGGTTTTTTCTTTTTTTTTTTGGTGCAGTGTGATGATAAGAGGGAGGGGGATAGAGAGAGCTCTCGGGGGTTTCGGTAATTGGGATTTGGGAATTTGGGATCATAGAAGGTGGGCAGCATTGGACCCTTTGGGCTCTTGTTCCTTGTTTCCATAATTTATTCATATTGGGCTTTCAACTTGATCATTGGCCCAACAAGGCAAGCTTGCTTGCTTGTTTAAAGGGTAAAGGCTCCAATGGCGATTGTTAGTCACGTGCTTGAAGTGCGAGTGTTCTAATGAAATGGGCCTGAGGTCAATTTCTAGCGCGCTACTTCCTCGAAATTGACGGCCCAACCGCGTTTATTTCTTTTTCCCTTTATTTTTTTTTAATGTGGTTTTGTTTTCCCGTTTTCCCACTACCCAAGCCGATTAACACCCCCGTTTTCTAAACTTAAAAACGACTTAGCTCCTAAGAAATCCCACGAAACACGTAAAGCCCTCTCTCTCGCGTCAGCACATAAAGTCACAAACAAGCCTCGCCTTGCTTGTTTTCTTGTGCGAAAACTCATTCAAAGGGTTGTTTGTTGAACCAACAGTCGAAAATAGCAGAGCAGGGTCTATGGGGAAGAAGCTGGATGCCCTGCTTGGAAGAGCCTTCAAGCCCTCCAAGTTCAAATCTCATATCTCCCTTGCCATTTCCCGTCTTGCTGTTTTCAAGAACCAGCGTCAGGTTCGGTGTAACCAGGCTCGTTCTGATGTTGTCCAGCTCCTTCAACTTGGTCACCATGATCGGGCTCTTCTTCGAGTAAGATTCCATTTTCATCCATATTGTTTCCTTGTGGAAATTAAACACCCTTAACCCTAAAACTAAAGGGGTAATTTCTTTTGGACAGGTTGAGCAGGTGATCAAGGAGCAAAATATGTTGGACGTTTTTGTTATGCTCGAAGGGTATTGTAATCTCGTTATTGAGAGGATTCATCTTATTGAACAAGATAGGTTGGTCCCCCATTTTCTTCATTTCTTCTTTCTTGTTTTTTATTTCAAATTTCCATTTCTTAATAACCTTGAGTTTTTTTAATTTTGTTGCAGGGTATGCCCTGAAGAACTTAAGGAGGTAATATCAGGATTGCTCTTCGCATCTTCAAGGTGTGGGGACTTTCCTGAGCTTCAAGAGATTCGTGCTGTTTTCACGGCTCGCTATGGCAAGGAATTCGCTGCTCGTGCCATTGAGTTGCGCAACAATTGTGGAGTGAACACCAAGGTAAATGTTTGTTTCAACTTTGAATGTTTCCATGTATGCTTTTAGACTTGGTCAATCAGAAACTTAACCTAGACTTATAGTGAAGCCCTTTTCCTATGATCAAAGATATTAGTGGTAATATCTGATGTCTAGTGTATTAGTGACTGTGCGCTTGAAGAACTAGGCAAGTGAGATGAACCAGAAAATAACAGTAGCCACTCTGTTGTACTTGCTATCTGTAACTAAAGACACTAAAGTGATTAATTTGCATTGTGCATGCTTCTCGCTATAACAAGGATACTCCAAATTCAGAAATGTGCATATCTATGCCTAAATATATACATAAAAGATCGATCAAAGGTCCTAGCCATGATCTTGTGAATAATGTTTGAATTGTGCGGTATGATTTAACATAATCTTTGGGTCCTACAGATCATACAAAAGCTGTCAACCAGACAACCAGACTTGCAAAACAGAAGGGACGTGCTCAAGGAGATTGCTGCTGAGAATGGCATTGCTCTACCGGTCGAGGAAATCTCTGTTTCCAGTGAGGTATGCAATTAATGTACTATAATGATCAACAGGGTTTGAAACAATTTTAGTTTTGATTGTATGATGAAAATGTAAAATGAAACTCATGGCATGCCGATTATGTTTATATATATACAGGAAAATATGGATGTAAGCAAGAAAGAAAGCCAGGCCAAGCCAGAAACATCAGCTAAAGAAGGTGCGTTTTCTGGAGATGCTGATGAGTTCTCTGATTCAGTGAAAGCAAAGAAAAGGTACAAGGATGTGGCTGATGCAGCTCAAGCAGCATTTGAGTCAGCTGCTTTTGCGGCAGCAGCGGCAAGAGCAGCCGTGGAACTCTCTCGGTCTGATTCCCAGGACCCTCCTGATGATCAGAACAGTCCCAGTGGTCAAAGAAAAAGAGTGTCTAACAGACAAGAATCCAATTTTAAAGATAAGGAAACTCATCATGGTAGCCAAGCAGAGGAGTTGAAACAGAGCAAAAAGACACAAGAGTTGAAGATGTCAAATTCCTCTTCAAGTGAAGGTTCAGAAGAAGGAAACCTGGACCTTAGGACAATGTCCTTCGATGAAGTGGATCCAATCAAGCTATTGGAGAAGGAAGTAGTTATTCACGACAGTGACGATGATAACTATGATGAGCGCTCAGCAGAAACTGGACTGATGTTTCAGCAGTCATCAAATAAGCAAGTACCTTCAAGCCTTCGTGCTGGTTTGAAGGTGGAGGCTGGACCTGAAAACCCCACAGAAAATGCTGCTGAAAGTTCTCGGATAAAGGGTAAACAACGATTTACTATAAATGAGGGGCCAATTTCTGTGAGGACTAGACAAGTGCGTGGATACTGAGGATCATGAGTATATTACATGTTTGTAAGTTTGACGAGTTGTGTGATAGGCTGATAGGCCTTGTCTGCGTCTATATTTTGGTTCTTGTTTCTTTTCTTTTTTTTATCTTTTTGTTTATTTTTTTAATCAGATGTAAACTCTTTTTTTTTTTTTAGAAACTTGCTGTGAATCAAAAGATGTTGAAAAACCACTCAAGGCACTAATGATATTAATAATGCTGCCAAATGGGGAAAGAGGAAATAGTTTATGAATTATGAGGAATGCAGGCAAAGGCACAAAGAGTAAAGGCTTTGGAGTGAAGAATTTGCAGCCTCAACTAATGTGATATAAATAGTCAATTTACTCGAGCGAAAAGTTTCATGTTTGGCCATTACATCAACCATTTACCATTAATTTAAGTTCAAAGTTGGCAAATGCATATGCATCCACACGCAAACAAATAGCTCAAGAAAATTTGTAGATTTCTCTCAACAAATAGATAAAGGATGTGCATCGAGGTTTGAGTCTCATACTTTGATCTATATCTAAGCACATCACATTTACAGGCTGCAATGTTAATGTGCTGCTCATATTACCGTGCATTGGCTTGTTAGATTCATAAAGGTAATTTTATAAAAACTACCATCATCATCATTACATCACGAAGAACTATTGTCATGTAAGGCTCATAAATTGAGAAACTCTCGGTAGGAACCAAAGTAAAGATTTAGATAGAACAAAGATGAAGAATCTACAAATATCTGGAAGAAAACCTATCTGTAGAGAAATACCAAAATTTATGTTTGAGTTGATGATCAAGTATGTAACACTTCACATTAAGTTACTGGCCTCTGGTTCGCTTCTTTCCATGCTGTAGAAGCTCAGAGAATGATTGCAAATTGACACCAACATCTTCATCGTATTCAATGCCCAGTTCCTCCTGCAAACATTAACCACTGTCAGAGACAACCCTTATGATGCCACATATAGATTTTTTCCTAAACAGAATGACATTATGGAACCTTGAATTCCTTTAGATCCTTAGGTGAGTTTTCAGTGATAGCATCCCAAAGATCCTTAAACATCCTTTTACGCCTTCTCCACTGATTCATTTTCTCAGAAAACATGGCTTCAATTGCCCTTCTTTCCTCTGGACTAACCAGGGTAACTCCTCCCCGCAATTTATCCAACTTGTCCTCCATTTCCTTAACCTGATGAATGATAAACAACATGAAAACATTTCCTACTAGTTTTGTGAAAACATTCCTACAACCAGTTTTGACAAAGAGAAGAGAAAATATCGCAAATCTAGCCATAAGAATTACCTCTTTCCTCAATTTTGCTTCCTTCTCATGTATCTGTTCCAGTGTTAAATTTGACTGCAAACTCTTAATTTCTGCAACAACAGTGTCATGTATCAGTCTTTGCATAACAGAATTTGAGAACATCCCTATATAATTTTCACCATAACAGTGAAACCAAAGGGATAGAATCTTAAGACCAGCGCTAAAATGTTGAAAAGGTATCTGCTCCTTCAGAAGAATAATAATAAGAAACCAATAATAGTAGGACGTTTAAGGATCATTACCTCCCTCGACCTCACTGATTGCTTTCTTTTGTTGTTCAAGCTGTTCCTGCAGTTTGGCATTTTCTTCTTTCATAGAAGCAAGCTCTTCATTATTGGGGATATCGAACTGGTCTTGACGAGCAATGTATATCTTCTGCTTACCATACTCTTTGAATGAAATCTTCCCACTATCAGCAAGAGTGTCCAGTGCTTTTTGAATGGATGCCTTTTTGAGGTTAAACTTTTGCAGAGAATCAGCCACATTTTGAGAATTTAGAGGCCGGTTTTGCTAGTTCAGAAAAAGAAAATATTCTTAGGATAAGTACAGCATTTAACCAACAAATAATCACAAGCACTTGGAGAACTACACTATAGTGAATGGTTATTTATCTAATCCTTATGAAATATATGAAAATTTGAAAAGAAATTTCTTAGAAAAAGCATAGATGATTTTCACCAAACATTCTCATAAGCCTCTTTCTTTCCTAATTTTAATTTTTAGTTACTGCCCAGTGCCCAGTGGAGCTAACTACACTAATAAAGATGAAAAATCAGGGAAAACAAGCCTAAATGCAACCTTGTTACTGAAATTTGGGTTTTAATCGCTTTCTCCTAGCCAAAAAAATTAAACATAAATTCCCGAAATGATGAATGAATGAATCTCAACCTAATTGAACCCAGAAAATTGAACGAGAACGGAAGCCTAAACTACTTTAACAGAAATCCGCAAGCAAAAGGGAAAAGGCTTACCTCATTCACGTAGTTAAGCACGATTGCTGCAAATTCAAACCAGAAAAAGAAGGGAAAAAGAAAGGAAAAAAGTGAGAAGCAAACTTTAATCGAGGAAGAGAGCAAAAATGGAGAAATTATAAACGAAAATTTTTGGACTAAATTGGAAAAAATGGCGTGGAAAACCTGAAAAGATGTAGAGAGCTTTAACCAAAGAATGAAAAAGAAGAAAGAAGCTTTAGAAGAGAGAGAGTCGGTGGTACCTTCGGTGCTATCAGATTTCGGAGCCATCGGCCGGAAATTTCAATAGAAATCCGCGGGAAAAGTAGAACTTTTCTCTCCAAAACAAAGCCAAGCAAGCAAGATATAGAACGGAGGATTGTTTGGCAGAAACTTGCTTCACACATTAAATAGACGCAAATTAAACGACGGCGTTTGAAAGATGGGTACTATATTTTTAAATTAAGAAATTAGAAAAAGGACGAAAATTGCGGTTTGGGCTTCAGTCAGTGTGGATGACGAGTGAACCACGTCTGACAAAACTGAGCCCCATTTTTACTTGTAGGTGGCAGATGATGAAGAAGTGAAGGCTGGAGGGGCATGGCTTTAATGGCAACTCAAGCTTTTCTCTGCAACTTCAACACCCACTGCAGGGCTCTTCCGAGAAGACCAACACCCTTCAATTCCAACCCTCTTTCACTCTCTCCTTGCAAAGATCCCAGCAAAACATGGCCTGCAATCTCCTTTTCTATCCCCAGAGCCAGAAATCCAACGCCCCTCAACCGGACGGCCATTGTATGCCAGGCGTCTCGCCGCAAGTCAACCGCCGTGACTCCCACTTCAGAAGAGGGTGAAAATGATACTGTCCGGCGAGTCCTTCAGCTGGGCCTGTGGACTGCTGAGGCTGTTTATATCTTGTGGCTCTTTTTGCTTCCTTATGCTCCTGTATGCATTGCTTCTCTCTTTTCTTTTCCTACTTTCTCTTCATTTTCTTAAAATTGGAAATTTGATGATCAATTTCTCTTCTTCATCGTTCTTAATATTTGAGTTTACCAGGGAGATCCCGTATGGGCAATCAGTTCGCAGACAATAAACGATCTCATCGGTCTTTCGCTCAATTTCTTCTTCATTCTACCTTTCATGAATGCTGGTACATTTACTAGTTCCATGACAAATCATATCATATTACAATTCCATTTCGAGTTGGACAAAATAATCTTTGTTGTTTCCTTGATGATGATATATACAATCAATGAACCTTTTTTGGCAGAGTAGTTGGCATTCGTGTGATTGATGCCCCTGTTCTTCACCCGGTAAGCATCATATTCATATGGTATTTAAGTGAGCTGAATTTTATCCTTTTCCACAAAAGGCTCATATTTGAATCTAATATATGCTTTTCAGATGTCTGAGGGATTATTCAACTTTGTCATAGGGTGGACGCTAATGTTTGCTCCATTGCTATACACCGATTATAAGAGGGACAGATACAAAGGGTCCCTTGATGTTCTATGGGGTTTTCAGATGTTCCTCACTAACAGTATGCTTCCTTCCAACCTCTCAACCTTTCAATAGATTGATTATGCAATTTGGATATAACATGCCTAGCTCTCAAGTTAACAATAAACCTAGCTAAATCTTGAGGAGTGATGTTGATGCCAAAAAAAAAATCTTGAGTGATGATTAATTTGGCTCACTGTTTAACTCAGTCTCCAATGGCGTCATACAGTGGATTATCTCTTAGATTACTAGTATGGTTTTGAAGCAAATGTTACTATGATACATCTGTTGTGTTGTGTGAAAGTCTAATTTTCATTCCTCCACATGCCAGCATTCTTGATTCCATATATGGCAATCCGGTTGAATGAAGCCGACACAGATGGCCCTCCAAGCAAGCGTTCTCAACTGGGCTCTGTGATGACAAATGGTGCACCCATAGTGGGATTGATAGGTGGAGCAGTATGCGTGTTATCTGCAGTATGGGCTCTCTTTGGTAGAATGGATGGTGATTTTGGGAGCATAACAGATAGATGGCAGTTCTTGGTAAGTTATTTGGGTTCGGAAAGGCTGGCTTACGCCTTCATTTGGGACATATGTTTATACACAATCTTCCAGCCGTGGTTGATAGGGGAGAACCTACAAAATGTTCAGGAAAGAAGGGTAGGTCTAGTAAATTATCTTAGATTCATCCCCGTGGTTGGCCTAGTTGCCTATCTTCTCTTTTTGGAGCTAGAGGAGGAACGGTAATTTGATGCTATATAATAATACCGTGACTTCTAAGGCATTGAGATTTGAAACTTGTAGCTGTGTTCTATGTAAATGTGTGTATGAAATTGTCCCATCTTTTGCCTTGATTATTCTTGAACAGAGATATGCAAGTAACTATGAAATTCAGTTTCCTTCAACCAAACTAAGTATTATCACATTCACCAAATTAATGCCTTTATTCTAAGTGAGAGATCTCAAACCAGACATTTTCCAAATTTTCAACTAATTAACCAAGGCCATTCTCTGACCTAATACAAAATCTAACAATTGTTGGCATGATGAAATCTCAATTCTCATTATAAATCAATATCCAAGAGTTGAAACTAAACAAGCAAGATAGGAAAGAAAAACAAAAATGAAAAAAAAAAGAAAAGGCAGAGTATATCCTACATTGCACATCTAGGAAAGATTGCCACCACTTTGCTGCCATAGGTTGATGATATCAGTGGCCTGATTAAGAAGGATAATCATCTTCTTCTGAGAAATCCATGGCTTACTTTCTAGAGTAGTCTTGAGCTCTTCCCATGCATCTTTTCTCGGCCAAAAGAAGTACGGACTAAGAGGAACAGCGCCATGTCCAGGTATCACTTGATCAAGAGCAAGCCCAATGTTCTTCTCCATCCATATGAATTTCAAAACTAACCTCGGCTTCTCAACTTGCTTCACCACCACCTCAGCCTTCTGCAAAAATCGACATCAAACTCGTTAAATCAAGCAAGTTACAAAACGCAGGAAAGCAAGTAATCGCAGTTAGATGTAGCGAGTGAAAGTGACGGAATTGGACCTCAGTTGCTTGAGGGGCTGAGGAAGATGGTGTTTCGGTTTCTGCGGATGTTTCAGCAGTGAGCGTTTCTGGGGCTGCTGAAGCTGTTAGTCTTTCAGTTTTTGAAGTGGGTACGATTCTTTTTACCAGACTGGTCGATGAGATTCTCAAACTCGGCTTAGCGTTAAAGAATATGGCGGTGTTGGATGATTTCAAGGGGGGTTTTTGATAAGGGAATGAATGCCAAGTGAAAGTACCATGAACACTAGATTGAGTTGCCATGGATAACATTTTCCTATTGCAGAAACAGAAAGAAAGAGAGAGAGTGTCTTAAGTTACTCCATCGTGTCTCTCTCCTACTGATCAGAATTTGAGATTGGATAAGGGACATGGGGCAGTGGGGCTTTGGTCTGGTGGGTTGTTTATGGGGTTTAAAGCAGCTTGGGCTTATAACTATATTGGGTTTTCTTGGCCCAATACAAATTTATAGGGCTTATGTATGTCTTTAGTCCGAAAGTTAGTGTTGCTTTTTTTTTTTAAAGAAAAAGTTAGTGTTACTTTTCATTTTTTACATTTAATTAAAAAATTTATATAGTTAGCTTTTGCCTTGCCTTTAATTAATTGTATATGGGGTATACTATACCGTTTAAATTTTAATGCCAAAAAAAAATGACCATACCTTTAATTTTAATTATAAGACAAATAATACAATACATCGTTAGTGGAGTTTAGTAAACTACACAAGCAGGTCCTGAAGGGTGACATGTGTCCTCTAGGGATTAGATTGAAATATTTAAAACTTAATTAATTCAAAAAAATAGACATGTGTTAACTCCACAACCCGTTTGTAAAATCCAAATTTTACAATGCCGGTGTATCAAAGAATTACTCTTATTATAATCAATGTATTTGGTTAATTGGTTTGACTTATATTAAGTCTTTTTTTTCTTTTAATCACATTCAAATACCTCTCTCTATATGTTCTCAAACAAAAAAAAATACCTCTCTCTATATACACCTCCCTCAGAAAAACTCTGTATACACACAACACAACACATCGCACATTTTTTTTTTTTGTTGAAAACAAACATCACACATTATTCTTGATCTTATTTCACTTATTTAAGTGAACCCTTCTTCTTATGCACTAAAAGAAAAGCATAAAAAAATTACTACTATTGAGAATGGGATATAAGCACTGTTGTTTGATTAATTAAATTACTGTATTATTATATTATTGAGAACCACGTGGTATTGGGTAGTCCCAGCGAATAGCGGTTTTGGTGAATTGTGATGATAGGGAAATTTCCTTGCCGGAAATTAAGTAGTGCATGATTGTAGTGATAAATGCGCGTGCTAAAATACCAAAACCAACCAGCAGTCTCCATAAATGATCCTCATTTTAGCTAATTTGATATTGAATTTACTATGTAGATGCGATTTTAAAACTCAGCCATTGCAATCAAATCATCTTTGGTTTTACCCCTCTTCTCTCTAGGCTTTCTCCTTTCATAATTTTGTTTCCTCCTCCTCCTCCTGACTCTTTTGTCAAAGGGAGGGGGAGCCTGATCTTTTTTACTTTTCTTTTAGAATAAAGTCCCCAGATCTATTGATCTGTCGGGTTTTAGTCAGTTTGTTGAGTCAGTTTTTTCGAGTTAGTTAGTGTTGAGTCTGAGTCTGGCTTTTGTCCAGTTTTTAGTTTGCAATAGATTGAAAACAGTTTGCTTTGTTGGAATGGTTTTTCTTTCTGATCAAAGGGTGGGTGTTGATGATCCTCGAATCAGCCACTTTGTTTTCGCTGTTGAAAGCTTTTTCTTGGGAGATTCACCGAGAAGCAAAAGCGATCGAGTGGTGGACATGCGAAAGATTTATGAAGAAGGTTCGAGACTCCATATATCATCAAGACGACTCATCTGATCACGGAGGAAGACCTAGATCTAGATCTAAGACAGGAGCATTCTTATCAATTTATTGTAATTATCAGTATTATCTTTGTAATTTCATTTTCATAAATGAAAGTTACAATTTTTCTTCAAAAAAAAATCATCTTTGGTTTCCTTATACGTGTTTCAATATGGTTCACCGTTTACCTGACACACATGTGACATTTTAACCGAAATTTAAATTAATTATTATTATATGACTATATGATTAGCTAAATTATTAAGTCTATAAGAAAAGGAGCTGTTCTAATCAATCAGCCAATATTTAATTATATAGTACTATGCTAAAAACATGTTGTGAATTGTTAAATTAATCTGAAAGGAGAAGAGAACAAAGATCAAAAAGAAGAAAAAGAAAGAAAGTGTTGGTAGCAACTAATTATAGAGAAAGTGCCATTCTTGGCCGCGAGTGCATGTGGTAATGAATATGCGATGGCAAAGTTGGTTTGGATAAAGGGTAAGAATTTTTGTTTAAATTAATTGTGAAAGTACTGATTTTGAGTGAGATTTTTTTGGTACAGACGGACGCGAGCTTTCATCATCATCAGTACAGTACACATGAATGCTGTATTTTGCTAGGAAAGTGCAAAGTTCTAGCATTGTACTTTTTGATCCCACAAGCAAGAAGGAAGGAAACCGTAAACTGAAGCTTCGGTCTTTTAATTAGGCAACCCTACAAATATAGTTAGTACTCGCCAAGTAAGTTTCATGTCTCTTTCTTTCTTTTTGTTCCTCAACTATAATTTTGATACTGAATATTGGCTTTCCAAGTAATTAAGACTCTTAAAAGAAACAAAACTTGAATATATATGCATGCTGCTCAACCCTGCAGGCTGCAGCTTTAATTAAGGGCGGGCACATACTTTTTCATTTTTGTTAAGTTGGGTTTTCAATGATTTGGTTGCATTATCTGGCATTTACTTGTCAAGAACTTATTTCAATTCTTTTCACTTTTTATAATCTTTGGTTTTGGTTCACTGAAGAAGAGCAGGGGAGAAAAGGGTAATAAATAAAAATGGGTTCGCTTAAACATAATTGGACGGATAACAGTGAGGAAGGGCTGCCTCTCTTGGTCAACTGTAGGGGAAATGAAGATATAAGCAGCAGATGCAGATGTTTGAAAATGGCAAGGGCAAAAATCAACAAGTATTGGGATGAAATGCGAGATTTTGCTAGGAAAGCCTGGGAAATGGGTCGTTCTGATCCCAGGAAAGTTATATTTGCAATCAAAATGGGGCTGGCATTGTCATTTGTCTCATTGCTCATATTCTGGAAAGGCTCGTATGAGGAAATTACTCAATATTCAATTTGGGCCATTCTCACTGTCATTGTGATGTTCGAATTCAGCATAGGTACTATATATATATTAGCAGCAACCTCATCAACTCGTTTCAAATTCATGATGTTCATGGTATTCTTTTTCTTTATAGATTCTCCAATATATATGAGTAATTAGAATATTTAATATTGCTTTTCGTTTAAGCAGGAGCGACCTTCATCAAAGGATTTAATCGCGGGCTGGGAACACTCTGCGCTGGAATACTCGCATTCTGCTTTGCTGAGCTATCAGTGATTTCTGGCAAATTGGAGGAATTTGTTATTGTTATAAGCATTTTCATAACGGGTGATCACCTAGTACTCTTTGAAATTTTAATATAAAAGGTTTAGACTTTAGATTAATTAACCTCATTTCATCCATGTTCTTAACTGTTTTCTCTTCTGTAATTATAATAGGATTCTTTGCATCATATTTGAAGCTGTATCCGACGATGAAGCCTTACGAATATGGATTCCGAGTATTTGTATTGACATATTGTATCCTTATGGTAGCCGGTAACAGGACCAGAGCATATACAGAGGCGGTTTTAACTCGATTGGTACTTATTGCAGTTGGAGCTGGTGTTACTCTTGTTGTAAATATTTTCATATATCCTATTTGGTCTGGTGAATCTCTTCATAACTTGGTGGTGAAAAATTTTAAGGATCTTGCCACTTCTTTGGAAGGTAATTTGCTTTAATTAGTATCCTCCTCTTTCACAATCTAAGATTCTTTAATCAGTTTACATTAATTACTTAACTCACCAATCTATAATTCAGGTTGTGTTAATGGGTACTTAAAATGTGTTGAATATGAAAGAATTCCTTCAAACATTCTTACATACCAAGCTGCTGATGATCCACTTTATAATTGCTATCGATCAGTAGTGCAGTCAACAAGCCAAGAAGAGACTTTGGTATG
The DNA here is from genome assembly GCA_001974825.2 of Corchorus olitorius. Taxonomy (NCBI): domain Eukaryota; kingdom Viridiplantae; phylum Streptophyta; class Magnoliopsida; order Malvales; family Malvaceae; genus Corchorus; species Corchorus olitorius. Next base: position 57,226 of record AWUE01013496.1, on the reverse strand, counting down.
TTCAATTGCGTAGGTTGAATTATGCATTCACTTTGGCTTGTTACACAAATTAATGATTCGATGGATTAATATTGTTGAATATGAATCCTTTTGCATTATTGCAGCTTGGATTTGCAACTTGGGAACCACCTCACGGGCGTTATAAAATGTATAATTTCCCATGGGAGAAATTTGTCCAAGTAAGTGGTGCAGTGAGGCATTGTGCCTTCATGGTTATGGCTCTGCATGGCTGCATCCTTTCAGAAATACAGGTGAGCGAGTCATGATTATATTCACACTTCAATTAATTTGTAATAAATTTTCCTCTTTGATTTTGTCTGCAGAGTGTTATTAATTATTCGAGGCAATTTATCCTGTTATCCATGAATTGAATTGTGTGGTTTCAACTTAAAGGGTGTAGGCCATAGTTGAAAGGGAAACCTGCATTATATTATTATACTATATTAATATTATAGGAATTGATGCTTACTTTTCCTTTTTTCACATGATCTGATGTCAAAATTTAGGCCCCGCCGGAACGAAGACGTGTCTTTAGTAACGAGCTCCAAAGGGTTGGGGCGGAAGGTGCTCAAGTTTTGCGAGAACTCGGGAGCAAAATAGAGAGGATGGAGAAACTAAGCCCTGGCGACGACATACTAAAAAATGTTCATGAGGCAGCTGAGGAATTGCAGAAAAAGATAGACCACAAATCATACCTACTAGTAAATTCTGAGAGCTGGGAAATCCGAACAAGGCCTATTCCCAAGGAACAAGAAGACCTGAAAAGTCTCGAGGAAACAGAGGAAGACGAAAATATGGAATTGGGATTCAAATCACTGAGTGAAGCAGTGCTGGATTTGAGGTCAATTCCTGTCAGGACAGCTTCGCTACCGCCATGTGACGTAGCCAACAATATGTTTAGAAGATGGCCCTCAAATTTGTCAATAGATGCTGAGTCAGTGATTAAGGGAAACGAATGCAAAACATATGAAAGCGCAAGTGCTTTGTCTTTAGCTACATTTGCCTCACTTTTGATTGAGTTTGTGGCAAGGCTAGGCAACGTGGTAGAATCTTTTGAAGAACTAAGTCAGAAAGCCAACTTCAAGGATCCTGTCATCATCAGTATGCCAAGTGGTAAGAAAACACTCGGCGGCACTTGGGTTGTCTAGGTGCTTTCCCAGCTGGGTCATTTCTTATAGTTCAATAAAATTCGCAAGTAATGAGATTTGGTTATAGATTTTGGGTCCCCCTCCAACTCCAAGTCCAAGTGTCAAATTGATAATAATTAATTGGTCACAAGAGCTACAGTTGCCGCTTGAAAATGGTCAGTTAATCCTTCCCTGTCAATTACTTCATCATGCATACTATGGAATTTGGAAATCTTAAGAAATGGTATTCGATAATTTGAGACTGCAAAAATTCAATCTCCCATTGTTTGTATTGTTCCATAATTGCTTCACTTGTATATGAAAATATTGCAGTGCAGGGTCTGGCTGTGTGTTTTATACTTTTATATTGAATGAAATAGTAGAGAGTACTAGAAACCTTAATATTTGCCTAAGCAGAAAGATGATGAAAACTTGCTTTCACCATCTCTGAATCCGTGAATGGGGCTATCTAACATTTTTTTAACAAAATGCTCACACAATTTCTATGACCTTTGCAGCTCTTCACGAGACTCTTTCACCCTTACCCTTATTATATGTATGTAAGTAAAATATATTGCTTTGAAAAAAGGGTTGCTTCAAATAGAAATGATCTTTAACCTTAAACAGAAAGTAATAGAATTAGTACTGTACATATAAATACATTTAATTTTTGTCATTATGAGCAATATAATGCTATAGCTATTGTGAATCTCATCATCCCTCCTAATTAAGATTTTTGGATTTAAAATTTACAATTTATAGAATTTCTAATTTCTAAATTCTAATTATAAAATGTTAGGATGTTGCCTTGAATATTGAATGGGCTTGAGAAAATATATGACCACCCACTAGATTGTCATGGGTTGATTCAAAGAAGGCGCCCATGAGTGAATTAGATGTTAAATAGTTGGATTAATAAGCCCAATGTTTGAAAATTTTGGCCAAGACCACGTTCCTTTGCTAGTGCTAGCTAGTATATGCTCATATTATTTGGAACATTTTGAATCCAATTTAAATTAATTCACAAATCCACAGTTAGAGGAGATTCATCAATCTAATTTATAACAAGTTTTGAAAGTTCTATTATTGCTTAACCTTAACCATATCAAAATTGTACCATTTTCAAAAGCAAAGAAGTAATTATATGTTTACTTTACCAATAAGTGGTTGGTTCAAGTGGTTTGACACTTATTCTCTTTAAGCAAAATCTCAAATTCAAGTCTTGTAAATAGAGAAAATTATGATACAAATTCCTCGTTGCCGTTTTCCAATTATCTGACAGTGACATCAAATATAGTGACATTAAATTCTACTGATTTGGAATCCAATCACATTGAAACTTAAATATATAATGTCTAATTTTCTTTATTAAATTGATTGAATAATCTCAACCAACCACATCACATGGCTATCAAGCCATTACCCATTAGTAGTTCTGATAGGTCACAAGACTGATCATGTGATGTGAAGGGTGGTGGGGTTATGGATGTAGACTGGAACAAATTGCTCACTGCCATGATCAAAGGAACATTCATAATTTCAGAATCCGAGGGCCAACTTATTGTACTAGTATACTATAAACAACAAATACTCATTTGTTTTTTAATCCCTGTTTCATTTTTTAAATGTTTCTAGAATCCAAATCTCACTATTTGGGAATCTGATTATTATTACATAAGCAGTTTTGTTTTATAACTAAAAAGTCTTAACAAGTTTTGAAATTGCGCCAAATAAAGAAAAATAAGAGTCTAACAAGCTATTCCAATACCACCACCACCATTCCCCCATGGAATGGAATTACTTAATTTCCTGCAAGAATACTCTTTCCTTTTCAATGCATCTTGTTATCTGAGTAGGCATGAAAGTGATGGCTTGGCTCTTCAAAAATGGCAAAAAGAAAAAGGAATTCAAAGAAAATGAACCATGGTTTTTAATTTTCTTTCTTCTCCTGCATATAGAATTCAGACCCCACACCTCTCCAGGTATGAAATCTCAATTATCAAATTATGCAAAAATATATAGCAAGTAGAAAAAAACAAAAGGACAAATGCATGTCTGCGTCCCGACAATTATTATAATTAACAAAGACAGAAACATATTAAACAAAGTCGCATGAATCTGATTCAACCATATTTTAGACAATAATCCTTGTTAATCCTCACATGGCTTATGACGAGAACAAATCTCCAAACTCAAAAAGAAGTAACAGTCCAACGAATATAACAAAAGAGAAACTATAATCAATTGCTCTCGGCTCTCGCCATTATAAAAAGTAAAAAATAAAAAAACGAGTGGATGAAAGTGTGTTGTTCTTATCATATTAATCATTTGTTAAAGCATTGAATTTATGATTAAGTTTTCTTCAATGATGCCAAGCATGATCCAGAAAATCATTTTCTCAAGATTTTTACAGATAATGAAGATACAAAAACAGGGTTTTTTTTTTTTTTCTTTTTCCTTTTCCTTTTTATCTGAGGCTCGACGGAGTTCTCTCAAAGTCAAACAAATTTATGGCAACTAAATCTAAATTTTGATTCAATTGAAATTAACCCAAAAAAACTTATTGAATTGAAAACCAAGTGGAGGGTGACGCGTGGAGCGAGTGATGATCTATCTCTTTCCTCTCCTCCTACCAGTCCAAAGCTTCTTTTCTCGTTTCTTTTTCATATTTTACTATATTCAGAATTCCAGATAGTTTTGTTTACATATCGTCATATCCATTTCCGCTTCAATCAAAACTACCAACTACTTTTCAAGCATCCATCTTCACGTCAGCAAACAACATCGTTCCCTTCCAACTCTCCCTGAACCTTTCATTTTTGTATATACTCGTATCTTCTTCGAAATTGTTGTCCAATCATCAACAGCTTCATCTAATCTGTTGCTTACCCTATATCAGGTATGGTTGAAGAAGTTCATATTTTGGATTTTATAAACAAAAGATTTATGGGTCTTCTTAATTACTGTTTTTCTTTTTTTCTTATTGATGTTGATGCAGAAATGGCAGGGAGGTCTTTTTTGCGGGGTTCGATAGATGGGAGTAAAGAAAGGCTGCTGTCAAGGAAAGGGTATTCGGAATTTGGTTTAAACAGCTCGCGTGGTGGTGAAGATGGAGTTAAATGCGGGTGTTTCCGAAAATGTTCTGATTCAATTGATAAATTCTGGATTCGTTTGCAAGAAACCTTTGTTAATTTATATGAGATGGGTCGATCAGATCCTCGGAAGGTCGTTTTTGCTGCAAAAATGGGATTTTCACTTGCTATTGCGACGCTGCTTATCTTTTTTAAAGAGCCTTTAAGGCATACTAGTCAATATTCGATCTGGGCAATTCTTACTGTTGTCGTCGTTTTCGAATTCAGCGTAGGTACTTGCTTCAATATTCATGCCCCATTTCTGCCAATGAAAATTTGTGATTGTGACTTGTTTTTTTTAATTGATTAATGGACCCCTGTAAAAGAACTTTCTTTGTTGTAGGTGCAACACTCAGCAAAGGGTTCAATCGAGCTTTAGGGACTTTCTCTGCTGGAACTCTTGCTTTAGGCATTGCAGAATTATCTATGTCTGCTGGAAAGTTTGAAGAAATTATTATTGTGATAAGCATTTTCATAGCAGGTCAGAATTCTAGCAGTGAATGGTATCAATCATAATAACCCATCTGAGATTTGATTTCTCTATAAATATATCTTCTTGCTTATAATCTTATTCGTTTTATAAATCTTGGAATTTTGTTCTGCTTCAGGATTTTGTGCAAGTTATGCTAAGTTGTACCCTAAGATGAAGCCGTATGAATATGGTTTTCGGGTGTTTTTGCTGACATTTTGTATTGTACTGGTGTCTGGAAACAACTCAAGAACCTTTTTTGACAATGCTTTTTATCGAATTTTGCTTATCGTGGTGGGTGCTGGCATTTGTTTAGTTGTAAATATATGTATATACCCCATATGGTCAGGGGAAGATTTACACAAATTGGTGGTTAAGAATTTCAAGAGTGTTGCTACTTCTTTGGAAGGTTAGTTCCCGCTTTAGTTATGGCTTTTTGATAATTGCTTGAGTAGTTTCTTCCTGAAATTCTCCTTTTCTGTTTTTAAAGTTACTATGATCACTTTCTTGATTGATAACCATGATTCTTATTTTCTAGGCTGTGTTAATGGATACCTTCAATGTGTTGAATATGAGAGGATCCCTTCCAAAATTCTTACATACCAAGCATCTGATGATCCATTGTATAGTGGCTATAGATCAGTTGTGCAGTCTTCAAGCCAAGAGGAAACTCTGGTATGTTCTAATATTCCTGTTTTTATCCTTTTTCATGATCAGGCCAAGAATGTTGGAATTGTTTATTTATCCTTAGCACTTTGATTGTTTTTTCAGCTAGATTTTGCCTTATGGGAGCCTCCACATGGTCCTTACAGATCATTCAACTATCCTTGGAGAAATTATGTGAAAGTAAGTGGTGCACTGAGGCATTGTGCATTCATGGTCATGGCAATGCATGGGTGCATACTTTCAGAAATTCAGGTGAGAAGACTTATCTCATTGCTTATTTTCAGAGAAATCATTGCTACCTATATTTTTATTCATTGGGATTTTTACTGATAGAATAGAACCATAGTTGGTATAGCTTTATAGCATATTTATGTGACCTTTTTCAAAGCATCAGTATAGCATCTGTGTTATAGTCCTGGTAGACCTCTCTTTTCCAAAGTAGTAAGCAAGGTTGCTAGACTTTTCCTTCCAGGCTCTGCATCAGTCCCTTGTTTGTGATCCCCATCCTCTTTACTTCCACAGAGTTATGGACACTCATGTCTAGAACTGTAAAGTGCCCTTAGTTCCATAAAATATTGATAAGAACTCCTATGAATTTATTGCTCATCATTTGTCACTTCATTGAGTTTCTAAGCAATCAGAAGATGGGTTTCGCTAACAAAGTCGGATGACAAAACAACCTTGATATTGTACCCAAAAAAGTTATCTATGCTTGTTGTGGGCCCTTATTTGTATATTGTAGGTCCTCAAGGATGATCCCTGAGATTATAGCTTTGTGAAAAAGTAAGACAACAAGACCCCATCAATCTGGCCAAGCATATGAATTCCAACAAAATTATGTGGTTTCCACTTATGCAGTGATACTAACTTTCTTTTATATTACTCTTCCTGTTTGTTTCAACAACTACAATGAAATCCATCATTTTATTTCTTCAATTTGATGATAAGGAGCCAAATGATTATCTTTGATTGTAAATGACCAGTTCCTGAAGGGCATTAAAGGTGCATGTTATTGGGGCTGTTAGCATAGCAGAAACTTTTGCTAGAAGTTAAACTTGTATTGATGAATATGATTTGAGACTTGAGTCCATAGAAAACTTTGTGGCGATTATTACTAACAAAATACTATCTTTGCTTTCAAGAAAAATAATTTAAGCTACATTTTTTTCCTTGGGTTCTTCAGTGCCATGAGATCTGCTTCTAAATGTATTTTACTTGTTTGTGCTAAATTTATGGGCAAAAGGGTCCAGAATTTATGATTGAGTTAGGCTGTTTGTAGGAGATACAATCAAACTGAGCATCTGCTAGTTTAATACGTAGAATCAAAAGATACAAGCTTTAGTCTAACCTAACAAACATATGGTACTCATTTTTAGGTTCTTCATTTCTCTGACAATCACCTTTTTGGTGGGAAAGATTAGTATGTTTCTGTAATATTTGCTTAGCTGTTTCCTCTGATGTAAAATGAGCCCATTGTAAGATGCCACAAACTCTGGCCAAAAAATATAAAAGGATGCCACAAATAACATCCATGGACAATGGAAGACTATTTTGAACTTTTCACCATAGGTTGCACTAACACTCCATTTTTTGCCAAGAAGGTAAGAAGTTATCTTTGCTGCGATAATGGTGCATTGACACACATTGGCTGACTGTATGTCAACAGTGGATTTTTCTTTTGAAAATATCAATATCTATTCATCATAGGCCACACATGGTCAATTTGTTTGCAAAGCAGGTAAAATTTATGCAATCTTGCAAGAAGTATCCCAATTGACCATGAGACTAATGCTGTAATATTTCCTTTTCCTATGGTTTCTTTGTAGCTAAATCTATGTGTTATTGTGTATATACATATATATTTTGTTCATTTGTTTTGTTAGCATATACTTTGGGCATCTTCCTTAGAACTCTGATACATACTGATTTTTGTGAGTTTGTACATGCAGGCACCACCGGAAAAGAGACAAGTGTTTGCTAGTGAGCTTCAGAGGGTAGGTAATGCTGGAGCTAAAGTGCTGCGTGAACTTGGAGACAAAATTGCAAAGATGGAAAAGTTAAGCTCTGAAGACATACTCAGTGAGGTACACGAGGCAGGAGAGGATTTACAATTGAAGATAGATGAAAAATCATTCCTTCTAGTCAATTCAGAAAGCTGGGCAACGGCACCACAAGTCAAGGAATATGAAGAACCTATGACCATAGTTGATGTTAAAGATGATGACAATAAAGTGATTAAATCCCTCAGTGATATGTGGGATATTCAGAACCCAAACATGGGTAGCACGCAGGGTTTAATATCCCAAGATAGTATGCACATGAAACCATCATGGCCACGTCTCTCATTGACATTTACTGCAGATGCGTTGCTGAATCAACATGAATCCAAAGTATATGAAAGTGCTAGCTCTTTATCTTTAGCAACATTTGCATCACTCTTGATTGAGTTTGTTGCAAGGCTTCAAAATCTTGTCGAAGCATTTCAAGAGCTTAGTGAGAAAGCAAACTTTAAGGTACCCGTTGCCCAACCAGATGACAAAGAGGTGGTAGGATTTTGGAACAAAATAAGAAGTTGCTTTTGCTCAAAGAACTGAATTCTAGAAAAGTGGGTCAATGATCATATTTTAGTCTTCAACCATGGAAGTTAAATTGATTCAAATACAGTTATCAAGACAAGATTTACAATTTTTTTTTTTTGCTTTGTTGTATCTTGCCTATCCAAATGCATTAACTTTTCGCTAATGCAGTAGGAAAGAACCTTGAAGTGTAAAGGGTGAGTCTAGCCACAGAAAACTATATGTTTTTGAAGTTATATAAATTGTTACATATATATTGTTTCAGGGTGAACCATACTGAATTATGATTCTGATGGAATACAGAAGGCAAATTCAAGGATAATGATCAAGTTGGAGTTTATCAATATATACTTTCCTTTCTGAGAGTAATCAAGGGTTAACTTGAGCTAAAGAGTTATTTTTGCTACATGTCCTTTCATTTCAGCTGAAACTTGAAATCTGGCTCTGCCAAGTAAAATAGCTTGATTCAGGATTGATTCTCTGAGAATTTAGCAACATTGTTGGAAGTATTTTGCTATTTTTCCCGGTTAATCTACAATGTGAGCTCGTCTGTATGTTACAGTACATGTATCCTAAAATTATTGATTATTTAGTGCTATGTTATAAAGATTCTCATATGAAGATAATATAAAAGGAAGAATGTTTTTGCTTTTCTTTTCTGTAATATTCTTTGCTTTTGCAAAAGTATATTCAAAGTAATTTGAAATGACGATGACTTCTTTTATTCAAAACCAACATATCTTTCTCATATTTCTAATTCCACTGAAAATATAGATGGAGAAATATATGTAAGGGTTTCTTCTCATTTGGGGTTGGATGCAGTTCAACTCCGATTTATGAGGGGCTTGTAGCAAAATGTTATGGTTTTTTTTGAAATAAAAAATGTTATGGTTTTATTTGTTCTTTTAATGACATTATTACAAATACAAATAGCAATAAACATCCCTTGATATTATAGCATAACTATAATTCATTTTATATGGCATGGTTTCGGGTCGTTTATTTTTTCTGGTCAAATCGGGCAGTCAAGTTGAACGGATTATCAAATTTAAACACGATGGATCACGTGCAGCACAATGGAAGTGAAGACTAGTATATTGAAAGCAAAGAAAATCTAACTGAAATCAAAGAAATTTTAAATGCAGAATTGATATTGTGTTGTGCTAAGGGGGACATTGGCCCATAAACTTATTATAATCCTTTTTTGTTAGATGGGCTTTCGGCGATTTTTGTATATGAAATGAAGGAAGTTCATGGGCAATTACTCGGCCCATTGACCATGAAAATTATGGGCCATGAAATCCAACCGTTGCAAAATTAGACCAAAAGGAAAAAAAAAAAAAGAAAAAAAAAAGAGAGAGGAAAACAAATGCATATAATAAACGAAAATCGAAAGCCATTTGATTTCTCTTTTCTTCTTTCTTTATTTTCTTGAGAGACAGCCGGCGGGAAGGCGTCGAGATCGGTAAGAACCACTACCATTTCTGAATTTCATCGCCTCTTCTTTAACATTCTTAATTTATTTTCTTGAAATAATTAAATTTTGAGGTTTTAGTTATTAATCTTGGGATGTGTCGACCTCCCTTGGTTATTGTTTTCCTCCCGATCTCGGCGACTCGACGTGCCTGGTATTTTCGATTTTCAGTTTTCAAATCCCTATTTCATTCTCCTTGTTTTATTTTTTCGTAGGCGGCCAAATAGGGAAGTTGGTTATTAGCCTGGAATCCGTGTTTTCATCGTTCCTTGTTTAATTTTCATTAAGCATTTTCCACTTTCTAGATTTGAATTCTAGGGCTTATTTCGGATCATGCTGTTTGGAATGGATCTATTCATCAATTTTCATGTGTTTAAATAGCTGATAAGTTAAACGAATACTGTGAATATCACTCAAAAGCTATGGAATTATGAGATTTAAAATAAATATAAAGAAATAATTGGTTATGTGAACACTGTTGTAGTTTAATTGGTAATTGGTTATGTTTTTTTTTTTACTTACAGATATAAATAGTGGATTGAAGCTGCCAGAAATTGATTCATAATGGCTATGGTTGAAGAACCATTGTATCCGATAGCTGTCCTCATAGATGAGCTAAAAAATGATGACATTCAACTACGATTAAACTCAATCCGTAGGCTATCAACCATTGCACGTGCTCTTGGGGAAGAACGGACCAGGAAGGAACTGATTCCATTTCTGAGTGAAAACAATGATGACGATGATGAGGTGCTTCTTGCAATGGCTGAGGAGTTGGGAGTGTTTATTCCCTATGTTGGGGGTATTGAGCATGCACATGTTTTGCTGCCGCCCTTGGAAACCCTTTGCACTGTTGAGGAAACCTGCGTAAGGGACAAAGCTGTTGAGTCATTGTGTAGAATTGGGTCTCAGATGAGGGAGAATGACTTGGTTGAATGGTTTATTCCTCTAGTGAAGGTTAGAATTTGTTTCTTAATCTTCTATTATTTGTTTTAGTGAATTTTTCCTACTGATTAGTCAGATTTAGGTGATAGATTGGAGTAACATGCATATGGACATTACTTGTGTATCGCATCCTACTTGAAGTCTGTGAATTTCCTGTTATTTTCATCTGTCATTCGAGTTCTTATTCACACTACTCTTGATAACCATCTTTTCTGCTTCTTATGCCTTCTGATGTTTTATTGATTTATTTACTTTTAAAATTTTCAGAGGTTGGCTGCTGGTGAATGGTTTACAGCTCGAGTTTCAGCCTGTGGTCTGTTTCATATTGCTTATCCAAGTGCCCCTGAGATGGTGAAAACAGAATTACGATCAATATACAGTCAGTTGTGTCAAGATGACATGCCCATGGTAAGGAGGTCTGCTGCATCAAATCTGGGAAAATTTGCTGCAACAGTTGAATCTGCTCATTTGAAGACTGACATCATGCAAATCTTTGAAGATCTTACACAAGATGGTAATTTGAATATTTAAGCATGTCCTTGTTCATCTTGGTTCTAATATGTATCTTGCCAAAAATGGATACTGCTTTATATGCTTACTCTCTTCTATTGCCCTCCCTGACCTTCACCCCCCATATCAGATCAAGATTCAGTTCGATTATTGGCTGTTGAGGGATGTGCTGCTCTTGGAAAGTTGTTAGAGCCCCAAGATTGTGTTGCACACATTCTCAATGTTATTGTCAATTTCTCACAGGTATACTGGTAGTTGATGTACATTTTCCCATTTACATTAATTTTGCGTGAATTGCAAAATTTTGTTTCTAACGCGTCTTAGTTTCAATATTTATTACTGCTGGTTTGATCTATTTTGCATGAATTACTAAATTATTTTCTAAAAGCGTGTGGGTCAGGAATGCGATTGATGTCCTCACTCCTCAGTATTTGGTTGCATATGAAAAATTTTCTGTATTTTTTTTTTTATTTTACTTGCTCTTATATTTGTTGTATTTCTTGTACTAACAGGATAAATCTTGGCGTGTGCGTTATATGGTTGCAAATCAATTATATGAGCTTTGTGAAGCAGTTGGACCAGAGCCTACCAGGTAGTTTGTAAAGCCACTGATATAATATGCTCATGCAGTCATGCTATATAGATGGATTTTCACCTATGTACCATACAGAGGATATAAGCATGCATATTCAGTATCTTGCTAGGTTACATGATCAATGGCTTAAAGGATTATTGTTCTCTGGCCAGTAATTGTGATTTGTCATTTTATTTTCTCTTGATTATGAGTCACACTTACCTAAGGTGGGTTTTCTCTGTTACTTATTATGTAATTAATCTGGTTTGAAGGACGGACTTGGTGCCTGCATATGTGCGGTTACTTCGTGACAATGAGGCTGAAGTTCGCATAGCAGCTGCTGGAAAAGTAACTAAATTTTGTCGAATTTTGAGTCCAGAACTTGCAATCCAACACATTCTTCCTTGTGTGAAGGTACGGATGTTTGTGATGACTTAGAAGCTTTTATATGATCCTGTACGACATTTCCTGTTAGAGAGGAGACTGCTAACTGTTTCAAGTAATTATGATATAAGTGGTCACCTACTCATCTCGATGCATTAAAATGCCTTTACAGGAACTGTCATCAGATTCTTCCCAACATGTCCGCTCTGCTTTGGCTTCAGTTATAATGGGAATGGCCCCTGTCCTTGGAAAGGTATATGAACATAAACTCTGTTCCTCGATAAGGAAGTATGCAAGAAAAGTTTAGGTTTCTTCTATGCTTGTAATGCAGGACAAATGAACACTAGCTATAAATGATTAGCATTGAGTTTGAGTTGGGCGGATATGAGATCTTTTATTTTCATTGTTAACTTCTCTTTGTTTTAGTTGATTCCTCAACTTCTTGCTAGATGCACAAGATACTGTTTTCAGTTTCCTTTATGCTATTATTGAGCTTCATTTGATGGTTCTTGTAGGATGCAACTATCGAGCAGCTTCTTCCAATTTTTCTCTCCCTTTTGAAGGATGAATTTCCTGATGTCCGCCTCAACATAATCAGCAAGCTGGATCAAGTGAATCAGGTTTGGTACCATTCGAAACTTCATCCCTGTTTTCTGCGTGTGCCAAATCTGCTTATTTCCGCCGTCTTGGTTCTGTGGTTTTTGCTTGAGATCGCAACTTCTACCAAACATATAACAGATTTAAGTTTCAGTTTCAACTTATTATTTTATTTTCATGCTATTACTGCATTCTATGCTAGCCAATTACATTCAAGTTCACTGCATTCTCTCAAGCAGCTTTCAAGTTGTTTAAATTAACTCTTTCTGGCAGGTTATTGGAATTGATCTATTGTCCCAATCCTTATTACCAGCCATCGTTGAGCTTGCAGAGGATAGACATTGGAGGGTTCGACTTGCAATAATTGAGTATATACCATTATTGGCAAGTCAGTTAGGGGTGGGATTTTTTGATGATAAACTTGGTGCCCTTTGCATGCAATGGATGCAGGATAAGGTTTGTCCTTCCTATCTTTCATGTTTTATGGCTAAAAGGTCGAGTACTTGTTTCTTTTATGTCTTTTTCTCTTTAAACACTAATGTTTTGTATTCATCTTGCCATATTTCTCTGCTCCATCTTTCCCTTTCTTATTTTCTGTTATTGTTTAATCAATCTCTTTAGAACCTTTAACGTGTATATATATCTTATTTTTCTTGAGTGTTTAATATTTCCTTCAGATAGAATTCCATGTTTGTTTGGCTTGTGATTAGTACTATTATCTAGAAAGCCTATAATCAGCAATTTCACTCTAATTATAAGATGAAAGGGGTACAGATTTTAGGGCAGCAAGAAAGGGAAAGGATTATATTGCTGGCACTACGGGTAGCATTTGAAATTGTCTATCTTAATATGTGAAGTCTGTACACACTGCATTGTTCATTTACTTACTGATGGCAAACAATGATATGACTTCTAATTTAAGCACTATTTTGCATGGGTATTTATTGCAGGTTTACTCTATTCGAGATGCAGCTGCTAACAATTTAAAGCGACTTGCTGAAGAATTTGGCCCAGATTGGGCAATGCAGCACATTATTCCTCAGGTCTGTCCAATAATTTGACAATTGCTTTTTGCCAAATTATATAGAAAGAGAGTATCCTAGAAGAAGAAAAACCATTGTACTTTGCCTTGCTGATTATCCCACTGCTTATGTTCTTGTCATTTCTGTTTGACCTTGGCATTGTACTATGTATTTGTTTTGCTCTTCTTTATATAGTTGACGGTTTTGTTTAACATGGAAGTGGGGGTTTTACCTGGGCAGGTGTTAGAGATGTCTAGCGATTCACACTATCTGTATCGAATGACCATTCTTCGTGCTGTTTCTCTCCTTGCTCCTGTTATGGGGTCAGAAATAACATGTTCTAAACTGTTGCCAGTCGTTGTCAATGCATCAAAAGATAGGTTTGTGAAACTTGCAAAGCCAAAGTGCAAAGTTTAATACTCTGATTGAGTTATCTCTAATCGATTAACTGCATTTTGCTTTCTGCAGGGTCCCCAACATTAAGTTTAATGTGGCAAAGGTGTTGCAGTCTCTCATACCTATAGTTGATCAGCCGGTTAGTATTCCAAATTTGAACATACTTCACCACCTTTGCGCTTTCTTCACCCTTTTGGTTCCATGCATCTTTTCCATTTCTAAATGGTTCTTGTTGACCAACTGATTGTTATGATAGGTGGTGGAGAAGACAATCCGTCCATGCTTGGTTGAGCTGAGTGAGGACCCAGATGTTGATGTACGCTATTTCGCTACCCAAGCAATTCAGTCTATCGATCATGTCATGATGTCCAACTAGGCCAAGACTTGTTCCCAAATTACATGAGGCCACTTTGCCGGAGAGGCGCTTTACTTTTTCTCATTAGGTTGGTTTTTGTCTTTCCCAATGCTGATTGGTAGCTTTGTTGTGTTCTTGTATCTGACATGTAGAGAGCTATTTTTGGCTACTGAAACTGTGCTCAAGCTTAAGAGACGTATCCCTAATTAATCTTTGAGATGATGTGGTTTTTGGGTGTTTATATTTTATTAATTATAAAATTTTGGTTTCCATAATTTGCTTCTTTCAATTTCTTTTTTGGTTTATTTAAGAAAATCTTGTGAATTTTAAGAAAGCTACCTACATTAGCGAATGGTGAAGGCCATGCGCGGTAATTTGGTTTAATTATTGTAAAACCATATTTAAGGAGGTTGTTTTTGGTCGAAATATTTAAGGAGGTTAATGTTGGCTATATATTAATTATTTTAGTTATTTATGGTGCAATAGATTATAGAACCGTTTGCAGCCCTTTATTTATTCACAAATATTCTTATATTTGAAATGATTCTAATTTCATAAATTCATTTCGGAATCTCTTTTCTTCTCAAGCTGTTTGTTCTGAAGAATTTAAAACCGAAAATTTTAATCATATTATTCTTAATTATTGGGATATTCTCTTAAAACTTCTATGTTTTGGTTAAAATTAAAGAGAGATATCGTACATAAAAGATGCCCATTTCGGATTGATTAAAGGGTTACCTTCTGGTAAGTAATGAAATGGTAGAAACATAGACCTCACCTACCTACTTGCTTACTTCTTTTTGCTTCTAAAATCTGACTTATTATGATCAAACATATATATACGCATGCAATAAATAGAGCTTTGATTTCTACTGAGGATTAAAAGTAATTAAAGAAAATGAAAATGAAGGTCAGCTGCCGACCGCCACCACGTGAATTTCAAATTCCTTAAAAAAAAAAAAAGAGATTGGTTGAGGGGCATTTTGAATTGAAAATTTCCATACAATACAAACCTTGGTTATCTAATTGATTAGCCTTGTGATTGATCCTCAAAAATGGCTTTTTCGAGCCATAAGTCGGTGATTTGGAGCGGGTTTAATATTCTGATTCGTGCAATTGAGAAAAACCCAAATCACAAGTATGCAATGAAGAGGCGATGGTTTTACAAAAGATCAGTGGAGTAGATTTTGGTGGTTGAAGCATTGTCATTGTCACCCTCGGACTGGTGGCTCAGCCTCATTGAATCCAACCACCGAAGCTTTATTTATTATTACTACTAGTTTAGGTTTACTATTATGGACTACAGTTTACCCTATTCTCTTTCATTATATATATCAATATATACTCCACAGTTCACAACCTAAGAAATTAACAGCTCCTTCGTTTGTTTTGAGAGCCCTTCGTCTTTGCAAGAAAATATATACGCACAAATGATGTACTTATATATAAGGAAAGCAATATATATACCACTATGAAGATTAAAAAAAAAACCCCAATCTTTTATTTCCATACTCAACAGGTACGTACTCCTTAAGATCTCTTCATCTAGTTTTAGTTATGAGTATATATATACACACACACTAGGTAATTTTTTCAAATGTTAAGCCTTTTTTTTTTGTAAAGTTTTCTGTATATTTTTCTCTTTGATTTTAGAATCCAGCAACCACTTCATAGACAACGTACATTCTTCGAATGTGGAGCTTTTTTGATCTCCATCTAGCGTTTTTATCATATATATGTGCATGGTCGATAGCCTTCATAAGTTCATCTTGTATTTTATGTTTGTGAGTTTTGTTTATAATTAAGGAGTATTATGAATTAGAAATTTACCTAATCTTTATTAATAATTTAGTGCAGGTGTGGAAGGTGGAACATTCATTTGAGCAAGAATCCCAAGGCAAGGGGGAAAATATGAAGGTAGCTACAACAAGGGTGCAAAGAGCCTCGACCTCGGACCTTAAGAGGTTTTGGGTTTGTAGCTTCCTTTTAATTCGTTATAACTAGGAAGACAGACACTAACAATATTAGATGGGGAACTTTATAGTTTTGGGTAATTAGTTGGAGATCAGTTCTCCATGTCCAATGGGGACCGGAAGAGAGACAGATCACAGCTTCCTCTTCCATAATATTATAATATGTTTTGGCCAAGATATAGTATATATAATTTCCGGAGGAAAAGAGATTGCTTACCAATTATCAAAGCAAATCCGGCGGCCTATAAGTTAATGTATGAGTAATTAATAATTTATATATGCTAAAGCCTCAGACAAAGATGTCATATATATAGAAGTGAAAAGCAGATGTGGAACTAATTATATGTATGTGCTGATTTGTGACTTCTATATGCTGTTTGGGTCCACTGTGCCCATTACAGTACTGCAGAAGCAGAAGGCTGTCTTTGCTCTTCTTATTGCTCCCATTAATATTATATATATATCCATCAAAATGATCAAAATGAGCATAAAAGCAACTTTTCAACCACTTAAAAGCCAGAGACGTTAAGTTCAACTACACTTGTATATACACACATAATATTTAGAGATGTACATTCAGTTAATTATTATGTACGTCATCTCTTAATTTGCAGCCTAGCTATAGCTTAGCTATATATATGGTCTATACATAAATTTATGAGACAATTATATATAGACACAAATTTAATGTGTGGAAGTGGGCTTAATTACATATACACATCTATATATTCACTAGTGATGAAGAAAGGCGTTGAGATGGGCAATCATTTCATGAGTCCGAGTTTGAGAGAGGTGAGACTTGCTAAGAACCTGAAATGCATGGCCAACCCCTTTATACATGACATGCTCCACCTTTTGCCCTGCTTTCTCCATGGCTGCACAAAACTCCACGTTCCTGTCTTTCAATATATCCATCTCCGATATGCACACCAAGGTTGGCAATAGCCTCGTTGACCCTTTTCCCAAAGGAATAGGAATAGGAATAGGATTGCACCATGGATGGTCACGGTTGGTGCCACATGGCAATGCCAATCTCCAATATGTATCCGAAGCCGCTAGGCTGAGGGCAGAGCGAGGAGATTGGACCATCTTCTTTTCAGAATCTGTTCGTGCTTCTCCTCCGAAAAACGGTTGTATTAAGATTGTGCCTTTAAGAGTTAAAGGGTAACAATTAATATAAGAGCCAAGTAGTCTTGCGGCCACATTATGGGCAATGTTGGCCCCCGCACTGTCGCCAGCTAAGAAGACACTGGAGAAATCGCACTGCTTCGACCACCACCAATATTCTTCATTTCCTGCTGCTTCCTGTTTCAACCACATAACCGACTTGATCCCATCTTCGTAAGCAGCCGGCAGAGGGTTTTCCGGGGCTAAACGATAGTTAACAGACATGATGACGCAACCGGCTTTGGCTGCTACCTTTGCTAGAAATTCGTGATAGCAAATCCAAGCGGCTGAGCCAACGCAGAAACCTCCACCGTGGAAGTAGACAACCAAAGGAATCAACTGCTTATTCCCCCGGTTGGAGTCTGGGACATAAAAACGTGCCCAAACATTTGTGAACTTGTCGATAACTATGTCTTTCGATGTGACACCAAGCTCGGGAGCCAATGCAGCGGTAACATATGGAACAATCTGTGGTCTTTCCACATGTCCATCTTTGTAAACTTTAATCAGCCCTTCAATTTCTTCAGTCACGCCTCCATGTTGATCATGATTTGAGCCTGATCTCCCATTAATCTTTAGGCTAATAAGGCTTTGATCCACAGCAATGGTAGCCATTCTTCTTCTTCGCATATATAGAATATATATAGAGGTGATGAAAGTGATCAGAGATGGAAATTCCTGGTGGCTTAAGACCACTTATATATAGTAGGAATTAAACAGGATGAAGAGATCAGAGAGATGTTGTCCCATCGATGGGTGCCAAGTGGGCAATTGGGTAGTAGCCACATGTCTTCACGTGGAATTCCAAAGCGTGGGGGTCTAGCTGAATTATGGGATGAGATGCTTTGAATCTGTGTTGTCAACCACTTTCTTCAATCTTTTTGGTGTGGTGGGTTGCTTTGCTTATACCACCACTGGGTTGCACCAATAAAAAACCACTCTCCAATATGTTTGAACAAATTTTGGTCGGCTTAATGATAAGCTAGCTTACCATTTTGAGTTACGAAACCTCAAGATCATATGGTTTACTTTATTAATGTGATAATATTATTATAGTTAATTAAACGAGGCCTCAAAGTCTGACTTAATTTTCCGGCCAAAAAAAAAGTCTGACTTAATTTTTTACTTCAGTCATACACGTTTCTGAAGCTTCACCAACCCATATATAGCTATATATTCACATTGGAAATTCACTAGTACCGTTGCAAGAGCCTTGAAGCTGCCTTCCACTAATATTTGATAATTGAACTCGTGTCACAATTTAGAGGTTTAAGTCTCAAGTCCAATATATATATGCTTTATATGCTAGAATTAAAAATTAGCTTAAATTAAAACCCATGTGTATATTAAAATAATAATTAGCTTTTCATGACAAATGAGAGAGATCACCAAAAGAAATGTAATTAATTAATTAGTCTTAATTTGACGAATGAATATAAATAAGTTGCAAGAGCCAAGAATGAAAGGATGATTGTGTAAATAAAAGAAATCTTAGACTTAAAGGGTCTCGAGGTGCTAGGAAATTATAGAGAGCTAAAGTTTGAAGGTCAAGGAAGAGATATTCATGGGGCATCATGGTATGATTACATTTTGGAACAAGAAAAGTAAACTTTAGAAAATGTGGGCTAAAACACAGCATAGGCATTGCCCAAAGCTTTATAGGTTGCCTCCCAATAACATCTTTTCAAACCAACTGTTGGCTGCAAGGTCATTTTCTCTTTGCATATTAGAGGGAGGAGCATTTCTCGATTTTTCTGCCATTCCCAGACAGACATGTGAACCGCTATTAGGTTCGCCAAGTTCTTTTTCTTAAGGAAGGGTCCATATTTTAATTGATTGAGAAATGGAGAATTCAAGCGATCGAGCATTATATACTACAATTTATATAGTTATGATAAATATATATATTATTAATTAATTAAGTTGTAATAACGATTTCAATTTAAAAAAAAAAGAAAAAAGAAAAAGAAAAAGAAAACTATGATGTATATAGCCCCTTCCATGTTTTGAGGACTACCATTAAACATGCAATTCAAGCTAAAATTGACTTTTCCTTTCAAAGCCAATATTAAAGGTACTTTTTTTGTTTTAGTCAACAAAAACATAGGTTAGTCATTGGACCATTTGATTTACATTCATGCATATGCATATAAAAAATTGGGTGTTTTCAAAAAGTCAAAATCTCATACTTATCTCAATACTCGATACACATATAGAGGTTTCCTCTTCTTTTTTCTTTGTCGTCTTAGGGGAATAATAGATATATAGACACACACATGCATAATCAAATAAATTGATTTATTTTTTCCCAATTCTATTTGATTTAATTGATTAAAATTAACCTTTTCTGTTCTAAACCAAGGTAATTTGTTGGACACATAGATTAATATTTAATTTTAAACAAAATTTGATTGGCTAACTAGAGTATTATTTTTAATATAAGGTTTCTGAATATAAAAGTAGACACAATTATTGATCTATATATCTACTATACCTACTTCAACAATATATATATTTATATATAGTAATATATAGAGTACTAAAAACTAAAAAGCTAAAATAATTGAGAAATCTATGTCATGAACATGGTATATATGTTACTTTTTTTTTCTTATATAAATAAATTATATATATAGAAAAATGCAGATAAGGAAAATAAAATCTTTTTATCCAGAACATGCAAATGGTTCTCTTTATTCTTCAAACATTCACTTTTTCCTTTGTTCTTTTTTAGAATAATTACCCTACAAAGTAGATAAAAGGATATATAAAAAGAAAAAGAAAGAAAGATATGGCAATGGATGGAACAATAGAATAATTATCGCCAATTCTCTCTCCAAATAAAATAAAAATCAGAATGTTTCGAATTCCTTAACGATCTGAATTGCATTTATATATGATCTTTCAGAGCTTTAGTTTAGGCTACGAGAGGATCTATATATTTCGTCTTACTGAAAAATGAAAATGATGAAGGGTCAAGTCGACTGAAAAGAATTTTTAAATGTTGACAACATTTTTCACACACAATATGGTCTTACGTAGACTAATAAGGGCAAAAGAAGGGAAGTACATATATAAGTTAAATCGAATCCTTTAAAATGGGGTCTATCGTAACATGCCGCCTTCTATTGATGGAGGTTTAATACTTGCAGCCATTCGTTTATTCCTTTCCACGTTTCCATGCCACCCTATAAACATAATTAACACTACTAATTAGCAAATCAAAACACTTCTTAGTAACGTAGATTATATTGGGTAATTATATATAGTGGTAAATTAATAAAAGTAATAATTAAGTACCGATGGAGACGTCAAAACCGCGAGATTTGAGTTCTCGATACTCTTGGCAGAGAGCACAATGTAGACAGCAACAATGGACACAACAGTCGGTGCAAGGGCTTTCCTTCAAGAAATATTGGCCTCTCAATTTGGATCGATAGAAGCATGAATACATGCAGGCGCATCCCGTTACGCACATTATCAACATGTAAAGCGCTCCGCTCACTCCACACGCTGCCACCACCATATATATTATTTAGGGAAACCAATTTTACTAATCATTTTCAGATAGAGGGCAAATTTAATTAACTTGAAACTTACATGTTGATCCTCGGTCTACAATTTCTGCAACTCGACCGAATGTTATACATGGACACCAACAAGTCAAGCAACCTGCACCCCACTGAATTACATTAATTAATTTGTCAAAGAGGCATGGTTAATATGTTTTGTTGGCCGTGTGTTTAATTTTTTTTTCTTCACAACATCATAATTAATGATAATGATGATCACAAGAGTAACTTACAACTGTGACAATCGTTGCAGCAATCACAAAGGCCAGTGGACCATGGCACTGGAGATTGATGAGAATCCGGATTAATGTTAGGAGGATTTGAGGGCTTTAATATTGTTTTAACTGTTGATTGCGATGGTTGTAGCGACGGTGGACATGGAGGCGCTGATGGTGTCCGAAATGGTGATTCATCGCTCTCGAAATCCATTGAAGTAGCACAAGTATACATTATTGTTCTTATGAATTGAAGAATACTAGTTTATATGCTAAAAAAAGTTCGGTATAATTAGAAGCACTGCATTGGTCGAAGGAACGTGTCTTTTCACGAAAAACTCACTAGGAACCGTTAATAATAAGATGCTTAATTGATCCGCGCGGTGGAAGTTATTTTTGCTGAATATTATTTATTAATTTATATTTATTTTTCCAAGAAAAGAAGAAATCAAATTTGATAAGTAAATTAGTACTAGAGTTTAGCAGATACATAACAATTCAAATATTTAAACAAATTTAAATAAATACTCATATAAATATCAATTTTAGTAAGAAAAGGTACGTACGTACATGAAGTCATGAACATTAATATTCAAATTGACCACAAGAACAAAAACGAAAAAACAAAACGACGAAGCTTTAGAAACGAGAAATCAACCATTAATTTATTGCATCATTTGGTTGCTCGGCGGCACCATCATATTCATGGGCGAAGATTGTTGTTTATTCAGATTTCCATGGTGTCCTGTTTGTGAAGACATGGTCAAACGTCAATGCCAAATAATTAAATTTCATGTCTAATAGGATTTTACCCAAAAAAAGAAAAAAAGAAAAGTATTGAGCCGAGGAGGGACAACTCTTTAAGTTAGGCCTCGGCCCAAAAAAAAACCCACTCTTCTTTAGGCCATTTTATATTTTTAACTCCATTCCATTCTGTTACTATAAAAACTATAGGCAGTGTTTGTTTGCAAGATAGAAAAAGAAATTACCAAGAGTAGGGTTGATCCCTCGGTTGTTGAGTTCTCGAAATTCTTGACAGAGAGCACATGGTTCAAAGATGGTGTGAACAATCCAATCGGCTGCGGGTGCCTCCACCAAGCCGAACCGCCGCCTCAGCTTTGTTCGATAGGGTCGAGATACCAAACATGGCGCAACCGCATAAATAATTCCACTAGTGGCACAAGCTGCATTTTTTTTTAATTATTCGATCGTTTGAATAAAGTTGTAGACTTTTAGTAGTCAACCAAGTAATTCCCAAAAGAAAATATTAGTATTTTATATTAAAAAATGTTATTCTTACTTGTGTGCCCGTTGTCCATAACATCTGCTATCTGCCCAAAAGTCACACAAGGGAATAATGCTGTGATGAGTGCTGCAAATGAAACAACCAAACAACTAATTAATTATAATAATTCGAGCCATATATATATTTCATAATGAGAATTTGAAACTTGATACACTTTAATGATCTTATGTTCGAAGCTTAAAATGGATGGGATGAGATTAGATTTATGGAATAGAATAAGATTTGGTATAAAAAAAAAATTTGATGGGGCCATTGGTGCAAATGAAGACAAAATTGATTTGTTTTTCTTTTTTGATCATGCCAATTGCCAAGCCAAAGAAACAGAGAGTTATACGATGCAACGCCATATGCTTTTTAGATTATGTGATATTTAGACAAGACTTGACTATATGAACCAGAACAACTTCAATGTAGTACTATATATCAAACATATAAAAGTAGATTAATTAAATTAATAAGGACAACAAATGTAATAAGGAATGAATATATAGATCGAGTATTGTGAAGGAAGGGCTTACCGTTGGTTGGATCATCCATGCAATCAAAGAGGCCGGTGGTCCAACTACCCGTGGGAACGACTTTGATTGGTGCTGGCGAAGCCATTGGCACATTGAATTGTACAGGCATTATTCCAGTGGAAGCCATTTGTACAGGCATTCCAGTGGCTGCACCATTGCTCTGCAATAGTACTGCCCCAACGTTTGGACTGTTTTGTTGGTATTGTGGTGGAATATTCTGAACAACGTTGTTATTTTGAGGCTGCGGATAAATGAAGGCTGCAGGCTGTGGCTGTGGCTGTGGCTGTGGCGAGTAAGGAGGAGGATAATTATATGCATGGCCTTGAGGTTGAGGAGGCTGAGGCTGGGGCTGGACAGGAGGAGGATACGGGACCTCAGATTCCGTCTCTATTCTTCCCATCTTCCTAATTATTTCTCTTGGTTATTAGCTAGGCTTTACTTCTCCTCTGTTTCTTTAAGTAGAGGCAAATTATAAGTAGAGGGCAATTGATGAGTTTCTGGCTTGCATATTGTTGACTAATTAAGGACACCAAAATTAAGCTTAATCAATTGTGATCAACTTGCTTCATTAATTAGTTGACTTGTAATATTGATAGAATCTCAAACCCCTGGCCTAGCTAGCTTCTTCTTAGTTGTACTAAAAATATTGTATACCAACCAATACCATCACAGTTTTCAGTCATAGAGTTGGAATTTGACTTTGAGCAGAGTTGAATCTATGAGGAGCCATTAATTCCTTCAGTCAATCTAAAAATTTGGCAAGTAGCTTATAGTATATCATTAGTTTCCCTTAATTATCTTCTTAATTACTTATGACAAAGGTTAATGACATTAAACTTATATAAGCTCAATTAAGGTGTTCCCCCCTTCATAAGTTGTTATAACTTGTAATTAAGTTGATGTAAAATAATAATTAATATTGCTTTCCGTTGTGAAACCTGCAAATTCATAGACCATTATATGATGTGAACAATATCAAGCTGTAAGTTTCGAATTCAATATGTTTATGGATACATTTGTGACTGAAACAGAGACCTCCAGACGTTATTAGCTATTTAAATTACTACAAAATCTTGAAGTACGGATATCGTAGTTAGTTAATGCTTTTTTTAGTACCCTCATAGTTGTATGCACCAGTTAATCTGCTGGTACTCGACTACAGGACATGGAATTGCATACCAAATGGACCAATAATTATATTCTAACTGCTTCTACTTTTTTAATGACAAAACTCCAACTCTGTTTGAAAATGTCAATGTAACAATGAGTTATATACAGTGTATATATGTTTATATATCTTAATCATTACTGATTAAGAGTTGAAAACGACTTGAAATATATTGCACATTAATTTAAAGAGACTTGACTTCTTCAACCATGTGCACCATAGTGGAAAGATGAAAATGTGAATTCCTTTATCCTTATTTACCAACATTGTCAAAAACGAAAATGCAATAATATTATATACCTTGGACGAAGTTTCTCTGAAAAGACTAGATAAGTATATTAAGTAAAGAAGACTTTCCAAATGGCTGATGTCAATGAGCAATATAAATTAAAAAAGGACCTTCGTCAAATGTTAGTACATATTATCTTTATCTATAATAACACCTAATCCAAAATGCCCCATTCCAACATAATTGACAACAACCGCAAATGATTAAATAAAAATGGGGTTGAGTGTCTTTTCTCTCTATTTGCGTTTCTGATTGCTAATCTATATGGTTAATGAGGTCATGGCTCTTATCTCAGGAATTTTCTAGGAATATCCGTCATGTATAATTTGCTTCATATGTAACATCATATCTTAAACATATACTTTCCTTCCTATGATTCTATCCTATGAGCTCTAATTAAGTCCTAAGGGCCTATATATATTTAATCATTGACATTTGAATTTTGCTTAGTCTTTGTTCAAATTTACTAAAAAATCAATAAATTGAAGTTTCCATGCAATTAATTAGTTCAAACTCCTGAAACATGGCTGGAGGGCCTGACTATATATACCTGAGACCGTCCAATACCATGGCTCAAAACACGATCAGTACCCTTTGTTAATTGCTTGCTGATATATAGCTGCCACTTGTGAATCACAAAATAAGTTCAGAAGCCGCAAATCCAATCCAAAATCTGCTCCACCTATGGCTATGGAACAGGGGCAATGGACTACTGGTCTCTACGATTGTTGCGATGATCCATCTAATTGTACGATTGTTGCGATTGTTTCTTTTCTTTTCAAATTATAATCATATTCATTGAATTTGCTGTTTCTTAATTATTGCTACTTAATTTTTTTGTTTGTGAAGGCTTTTTGACATGTTTGTGTCCATGCGTCACCTTCGGAAAGATAGCTGAGATACTTGATAGAGGGGAAAGATGTAAGCTCTTATCAATTATATATCACCAACTTTATCTCCAAATTTTGATTAATGCTGAAATTTGACCACTAATTAATTATAAAATTGTTACGTGACATGAGATGAGCAGCAAATCAACTGTCGTGTCTGGTGTACTATGCAATGACCTCAATCCATTGTGGATGGCTCTATGGGAGTATATACCGAACCAAACTACGAAAACTGTTTTCACTTCCGGCGGCTCCATGTGGAGATCACCCTGTTCATGGCTTTTGCTGCCTCTGTTCCCTCACTCAAGAGTACAGAGAGCTCAAGAACCGCGGCGCCGATCCCTCCATAGGTACCTAATTCTTTAATTAATCGTCCTATATATATATAGGTATCCTTGGTGATCAATTGCCTTATCATCATCTGCTGATAGTACCTAATTAATGCAAGCTTGGATCAGTTTGATCAATTTTTGATAAATTAAATGAACTCTATATATGCTTAATTAACTATGAGGTGATTAATTGATTAATGAAGGTTGGGAAGCTAATGTTAACAAGTGGAAAAGGGAGGGACTTAAACCACCAATAACCCTACCAACAATGGAGCGTTAATCAACTGTTGGCCTCAAATCAAATCAACTGCTAGTCTGCTACTGCTATATATTACAACTACAGTAACGATGCATACATACGCTTGGCCTCAAATCAACTGTGTTGTAAAAAGTTTAAATAATTAATGATTTGTTTAGTCTTCGATCGAGGGCCGTTTGATTTGCATGCTTTTGTTCACAGTTACTTTTCAACTTTATGGTTTGTGTTAGTTCTGTACCTATCCAGCTTCGATATATAAAGTCTTTTTTGGATTGTCTTTGTTTTTAATTGATTTTAGATATATTGAATTTTTTCAATAAGAACATAATTAAATGTTAATTAGATCAGGTTGAAATTAAATTGACAAATCTACTCTTCAAATTAATTGGAAGCTAACATGCGATCCTTTAAATCTCAACAGAAAACTCCAATAACGATGGAGTCCTAGAATGATATTGTTCAACGTGAAAATTTAGTCCGAAGGCGCAAATTTTGTAAATGATGAAAACGGTCAAAATACCATACAATTTGGTGTCGATTGAGTCCCTCTACTATAAAAATTGTCAATTTGGTCCCTCTACTTACAATTTGGTGTCGATTGAGTCCCTCTACTTAACAAAATCTGTCAATTGATTATATATTTGTCTAATCTTACTTATTTACAAATAATTGGTATAACTCTTCTGTTTTGCTGCTTTGCTTACAAGACTGATACTTCGAAAAACAAGAAAATGAAGAACACTAATATTGGAAACTCACAACAAACTCAACAAAAACATCAACAAAAACAGAAGCAGAAACATAAGTAACCTATGCAAGAATCAGAATTTTACTCAATTGACAGATTCTATTAAACAAAGGGACTCAATTGACACCAAATTGTAAATAAAGGGACCAAATTGACAGTTTTTGTAGTAGGGAGACCAAATTGATCCCTTTTTGTAAGTAAAGGGACCTGTACGGTATTTTGACCTGATGAAAACAATCAGCCATAATCGGATCTGGGGGAGGGGAGTATTGAAGAAACAGTTAACATCTCAATCCATAATTTTCAGGAGCCAAGGAAACAATTTAAGTTATATACTTGGAGTTGAATTAAGTATGAAATTTTCAATTCAATTAATTTGATTGGCCAAAAAAATTCAATTGACTCGCACATAAAAAAGGCAGATTTCCAGTAGAAAGTTAAAATTTCAACCTATAGCTTTTATTTGAGATGATTTTTTCTTCCCTTTTTTCCCGGTGTATATATAAGAGCCCTAAAACCCCCCATAGTGGAATAAGAATTTTTATATATGAAAATGAAAGTTGAAACTCATCAAGTTATAAACCTATATTTATGGTAACTATTTTGGGTTTGAAGGAGCAATATTATGTTTCATAAACAAGAAGCTGCAATCCCAGTGTTCAATCCAGACCCTGATGAAGCCTCATATCACCCATACATGAAGCCATTACCCGAAGGACTTTGGACCACCGGTATTTGCGAGTGTTACAACGATCTTTACAATTGTAATTCATTTTCTTCCATTAATTATTTGATCAAACCTATAATTTCCTTTGTTCTTAATTTCTTTTAGAAATGAAGTATTAATTATATATTCGTGTTGTTGAAGGTTTGTTTACATGCGTTTGTCCATGCATCACCATGGGAAAGAATTCCGAAATTGTCAGTAGAGGAGAAATAGGTAAGCAAAACTCTATATTCTAGTATTTGTTTAGGTTTTTTATCAAAAAAAAAAAAGGAATTGAGAGAAATAATTGATGATCATAATATCTAATATTGCAATGATTATTAAGTTGCATGAGCAGAATGCAGATCCGGAACCCTCCTTCACATAGCGACGGGGGTTGTGTTATTCGGGTGGATCTTCGGGGCGAAAAGCCGGACAAACTTGAGGCAACATTTTTCCTTGCCGGAGTCACCCTTACCAGATTGGTGCGCCCATCTTTTGTGCATGTGGTGCGCTCTTTGTCAAGAGCACCGGGAACTTCAAACTCGCGGAGCCGACCCTGACTTAGGTATATTTAATTTTACCCTTTCTTAATTATTATTGTATATATATACACGATCCAAATTAAGTTAAATCATGAATTGAAGCTTTTAATTTGATGTTTTGGAAGGTTGGGAAGGCAATGTAGCCAAGTGGAACAAAGACGGAATGACTCCCCCAATTGTGGTTCCACAAATGAGACGCTAGCGTTAGCAATCCGAATGGATTTTTTTTTTCTATGAATAATCAGAATGGATTTTATTTTTTCTAGTTTGTAAATAAGTCCCGTTGAATCTTGAAAGTGAAGCCTATTACTTTTACATTTTGATTGGGCTAAAAAAAGATAGATATATGACTGATAGAGTGATATATAGCATTTGGGCCCGTGAAAACCTTTAAAAAAAAAAAATCTAAATTGAACAGGTGGGTTGCTGGGGGTTTGATCAACTTCCCCTTCCAAATAGACAAGATTTTTATGGTCTAACCACTCAACTGATCGATAAGGTAAATCCATATGGTATAGCAGTCAACAAGATGAAGATTTGATGCCCCTACTTATTGTTTACTTGTTATTTAAGCAAAAACAAAAAAAAGAAATCAGATTCCACGAACTTAATATCAATTTCTTAGTCAAAATTGAATGCTTTTGAAAGTGAAGTGCTAGAAAAGTAAAGGTCTAAGTCATTCTAATCCACTTGGTTCAACAAACCAATCCCTTACATAATTAATGCTAAAGCAAAACCAATTAAGAAACAAACATGCACTATTGTACAAAAACAGGGACATTTCTTAAGATTATGGTCCATATGGAGACAATTCAAGCCTCCTGGTTCCTCTGGACCTGCAACATTGACCCAATGAACCTAAACCGAGTAATTTTATACTCCAAAAGTCTCCTATAAAATTCTCCAAACCAGGTTATTTGGGATCCAAGCCTTTTTCCAACTCCCAAGTTTTGAGCCTACCATGGACATCAGTGGAGACTCCTGTTATGAATACGAAGATGATGTTTTCTATGCTGAGATTAGAAGGCAGATTCTACTCTTGACAGCAGATGATGATGATGAAGATCATCGGGAAATAAAAATTCACAGGGAAAACAGACCGGGATCAAACAGGGCAGTGGGTAACCTGTCTTGTTCATTACAGTATGGAAGCTATTTGAGCTCATGGGAGAGTAAGAACACAGACTCAGTGCCAGCATGGCTTGCAAATCTTTGGAGAAGCGGCAATGGAACTGGCGTGTTCATCCCCCACGCCGCCGTCAAGTCCAGAAGACGCCATAGGCCAGGTATATATGCTCATTTCTTATATCACAATAGGGCTAAAATTTCATTTCTAGTCTTCTTCTGTCCTGGTTTAATTTTTGGTGTCATCAAATTATGAACTGTTTCTGCAATGACTAACATTAATCTGCTGGTAACTTGCAGGAAGGATGAACAACAAGAGAAGAGTATACAGGCCAGTAGAAGCCCAACAATCATGATTCATGAACAAGCAAGCACAATTCTATTGCAGGCTGGAAATTGTACAATATGGTTCAAATATCTTTATTCATTAAATAAGATGCTGTAAATAACTTTCAATTAAATTACTTTCATTATCCTATTGGACTATGTAATAGGAGCTTATACCACACCAGCAAATCATATGATGACAAGAATCAGCATGTAAATATGAATAGCTGAAATATTACTTCCCATTCTAATTTGAAATCAGAACAAACTGACTACATGTTAGTATAATCTAGGATATTCCTCATATGTGAGATTCCTACTGACAATCAGAATACATGCTCAGATCCTACTTAATATACAATTCTAGCTCTTCTTAATATGCCTCTTCTAGGGCCACAAGGCAGGAATTTTTTCAGATGATTGCTGACAAAATTACAATTCCAGCAACCTTAAAGCTATATTGGGACATTTCTCATCATGCCTTCACCTTCACCATCCCAAAACCCTCAATGGGTTCCCAAAGAAGGTTAAATGGCTCAACTATTCCGAGCAGAGCATTAATGAAATGAAGAAGAGCTTCATGGAATGAAAGAATATCAGTTTCTAGGGCGGGCTAACCATAAAGAGCTAAGCGCCCTGAGCCGGGAAGTATAGTCATTAATAACTAGCAGGGCGCGGGCTGCTTGGCGAGTGGTCAAAATTCGATGCAATTGTTGCAGTGTTTGCTGTCTCAAAAGGTCAGCCTGTAAATTGAATTGACACTTTCAGAAACCGTGATAAAAAGCAACTCACTCCATATTAGTACTTGACATGGATGAGGTTAAACTTATTTACCTGGTGAAGGAAGTTCTCCAATGTTGCAAGCTTGCCCATTGCAATTGCCATCTGGCCCATATAGTCTGCAACATTTCCAGAACCAGTAGGGCCCAAACATGCAGATGAAAGGGTGTCTACTAGTGATTGTTGCAATGCTTCCATTCCTTGTGATAAAGCATCTTCAGCCTGTTGAGAGGATTGCTGAAGATTACATATGCCCATTAATTGTTGGTCTGTCAAAGGCTCAAGGTGGTTTCCAAGGATCTAAAGTTCCAACACCAAAGAGTCGTCAATCAAACAGATCAACTAAATTCAACGGATTAGATATATAATATTAGATAACAGAGTGAAAATATCAAACAATAAAGCACCTTGAGAAATTCAGATGAACGATATCCTCCCAACCACATAAAACATCTCTCTGCAGGTGTTTTCCACATACCAGATAGCATATGAAATACATCTGCCTTTGTAGCTATGCTTTTTAGCCTGTAAATCTCATCATAATGTGCCATGACAGCATCAACAACAATACGCAATTCGTTATCTCCCATATGAGAATTTACAGCTGATCTTAAGTCATTTATCAGTCTTTGATGTTCATCAAGCCATCGAGCATAGTCGACGTCAAAGGCCAAGGCTCCTGGAAGCATAAGGATCAGACCATGTCCAAAAGTCTTTTTATACATAGTGAAATGAATAAATTCTGTCCATACTGATCCATAGATTATCTACTCAAACAAATAGATCAACACAAACCTAAGTTACATAAAACTTTTGGCCCAAAAACTCTAAATTTTCCTCACCATTTCCAACCGAATGGCCATGCTCGGCAGAAAGTCCAGATGCAATAAACATACCCTGCACCACAGCATAAGGCTAGTGAGGACCAAACATTAATTAGTTTATTCACCAATAAGTACATAACAAAACTAAGAGTGTATTGCATTTCGATTCGATAAATTCAAAAGATGAGAGCAAAAGGAAGTGCATCAAGAACTAGAGATTTCAATTCCCTTTTTTTAGTGAACAGAATTAATTCTCATACCTGCTGTCTAGCCTTTTGAAGCTCTTGCTCTAGTTGAGTGAGCCTAAGTCGACTATTCTCAAGCTGCTGGACATATGCCTATCCAAAAACCAAAACCTATATAAGTGATTCAAGCATGCCTCATTTCGATATATATATACAATAATTATATGATAATCAGAGGAAACAAATATACACAAAGCTTGGTAACTATCATACTTGAGTAGCAGTGCACTTCAAAATTGACCTTTGCTTTCAGACCTAATACTCAGATAAAGCACTTACACCCAATGCAGAGCATCCCTTACCATTTCTTATACTATGAACAAGTAATCAAACTTTCAATTTATCTAAAAAGGAATCAAACTTTCAACTGCTTAATACTGACCACCTTAGTTACAAATCCTCCTAACATGCAGGTTACAGAAGGCTAATCACCATTGATAACAATTCAAGGCCCAGATCAATTAAATGTACCAAAAGTTGGAGAAAAAACAGATATCAGAGAGAGCTACAAATCCCATTTATCTACCGAAAGAAGAAAAACATAATAAAAGGAGCAATTTACACATTACTTTCTTCCTCAATCTACTCTTCCTTGCAGCTTCTCGATTCTGAGCCAACCTACGAAGTATCTGAACAACAAGCAGTAAGCAAGAAAGCACGAGGTTAACTTTCAAACCTAGAAACCGATTTCATAACAACTTTTAACAACAATGTTAACAACCTTTTGGTCACCAGTTTTTGTCTTGGACTGATCCACGGAATCCACCGTTATGATAGCTCCATGTTGAACTCCACCAAGCTGTATCACCATTTATAACCACCATCGCAAGTTAATAATCTCAAAACAGAGCCAAAATATACAAAGTAACACCTTAAGAGTAGTAACAATCACCCAAAAAGTAACAAAATTTAGAACAGAACATAATTGTAATGCAGTTCAAATCGTAGCATAAGGGTATTCCAGCTGCAACAACACATTAACACATGAAAGAAAGAGCACAAAGATATGGTAAGGACATAGTGCAGAAGAAACAGAGACAAAACCTGGTTTTTATCATCAGTGTCGACATCAGTGGAAGTGTCAGTCTGTTGGCTATTATCGGCAAGGCCAGAATCACCCCAGTTTTCAATATGCCCGTTTCCCAACGAGGCACCGAACGTTGTCCCTTTCTGGTACATGAACTGCCCTGTGTCCAAACACCCCGTTCCAGTTGACACTATCTCTGTTGCCCCAATGCTCTGCAACAAACGGAAACCATTTCCATAGAGCATCGGAAACTAAACTATGTAGTCAAATATAAAGAAAATCTTAGAACATGGCTTAGTAAAGTAGAGAGGTTGGTAGAGGGTTGAGGTTGAGTACCGTGTTCAAGGCGCCATAGTGCAAGCCGGTAGCAACAACACCAACATTGCTGGAATTTAAACTAAAAATGGAGCCTACAAAGAATTTTATTTTATTTTTATAAAACAGAGTAAGTAGATAGAAGCTGAGAGTTCCAGAGAGTAGTTAAGAAAAAGAAAACTAAAGGGCTTGCATTGTATACTTATTTATAAATTAAAAGGACATTACTTGGACTTAAATCAACGGCATCATCGTGATGAAAAGCAGCAGCGGGATGATCAAGCTCTCCAAGATCCGAGAAACGCGCCTGGTTACGGCTATTACAATCGTCTCCTCTGTTTTTCAACTCAAACAGAGACACACTTGAAAGAGTCAGAACAAAGCATGTTTTCTTTCTTTGTACTAGAACAGAAACAACAGCCAGCTAACAGCTTTTCTTTCTTCTATTAATCTTTTAAACTATAACCATTGCCTTCTAATCAAAGACATGCACTCCCCAACAAGAAAAAGAAACACTTGACAGGCTTAATGAGAAAGTAAGTTAAAATAAATGATGAGTAAGTAAATTATAGACCTGAGAAAGAAAGAAGAGTGGCAAAACATGTCTGGGTTAGTAGGAGTTGCAGCTTTGAAGCTCTGCATAATTTTCTTCTTTTTCCTCTTTTTTTCCTGTAAAGTGAGAGTCTGTTGCGTTCGTAAGAAAGAAAGGAAGGGAGAAAGAAAGAAAGAGACAGAAAATCCTTTGGAGAAGGAAGGATCTTTAATGGAGGAAGGGATTGCGTAACAGTACGGGTCCTTATATTTGAGTTCATAAAAGAAAAAAACATATCAGCCTTTTTTAATATTATTATTATTATTGCGTTCAGACCCGGGATTTTAGTTTCCCAATGAAAAGCCTTTACTGTTTTTTGCTCATTCTCTCCTCGCCGTGCGTCTGCTTCACTCTCCTTTCTTTGTTTAATCTTCCTTTTTTACTGTCAACTTTCTCTAGGAGTATTATTTTTGCGTCTGCCATTATACTCTTCTTTTGCATGCCAAAGGCATTTAGCAGAAACATCTGTCTCAATTTCAGTTCATTTGTTGCTCTGCTTGGAAAGTTGAAATGCAGAAGAAATTTTAAGGCAAATGGGTTTCTTTTTTTATTGATCCCATTCATAAAGGCTAAAGCTTCGAACTTGTGTTTACTTCGCCTGCATTTGCCAACAGCCCAACGCCCATTAGAGAGAGAAAGAAAACTTCATTTGTGGAGTATATATGTTTGTTGAATTCATGTGAGCATTAATTAGTAGTATCATTTTTATTTTATAAAAAATACTACTATAGTATGATTACGTATAAACTTTTTCTTAAATCGATAAGATAAAATTTGCATTAATGTCCCTACAGTATAATAATAGTATCATCATGCAATAAGAAGACAACAAGAAAAACAAATAATGTTTGTGGAAATTTTATAGATATACAAATGCATGAAAATAGCTACTTCACCATAATTAAGTTCCAAATCACTCATAATATTTGCCTACTACCTATCTAGGTAGCTAGAGTATAGAAACAAATATAAGAATATTTATGAGACTTCTTTATTTTACAAGTTAATCTTGTTTGACATGAATCAGTCTATGAAACTTTTCCATTTAGAATCCCGTACGAAAAGATTTTGATTTAGTTGAAAATTTTTAATATGAATGTTCATACATGTAGGTCTTGTACTATACATGATTAATTGATGGACACATTGCAAAACATATAGCGGGTACTAGGTACTTGTAAAATTAATTATATACGGTACCAGCTATGAGAAGATTGTTGCATTATGTGTTCATAAATACATTATATAAGTAACTTATGAACACATGCAGTTAAATTTTGTTTGTTGAATACGTACATACATAATAAATTAATTAACATCATATGGATTTACGTTATCTTAAGTAACAATATATGTCTCATTGTTTTGACCATAGCATGTCTAGTGACTTTAGGATTTAATAATTCATGGAAACTGAAGTTCTTGGTGGTATCCTTATTATTCCGTCTCATATACATAAATCCCATATTGAATTTAGAAAGTTTAAACTGAATCTTGATTTGCAGTTAAATTTAGGGTTGAAGCTTGATCAGCTAGCGCCCAGCAACTGCAAGAATTTATCCCTTATCAGAAGATGATATATATGAGCCAGTCCTCTCAGGCAAGGCTACAATGTCAAAGCAAATGTTGCTAAGGAATGGGTCCCATTGATGGGCAGAGTTAAATTAGCAGATGGAGTACTGATTAATGCATGATTAATGTTTTGATTTGAGATCAAAGAATCCGAGAAGATGGTAAACCTCGGCTAGCTAATTAGTTCCTTGATTGAACATGCATGCAAATTGCAAAGATGTTTGGGCTTTCATTTCATAAATGAGAAAGGAATAAAGGCACACGCTCTGAAGAGGCGAGTGAAAAGCGCAAGGAGCCCAGTGCCCAAGACAAGAAACCCCAAACCCAATTACCCATTGTCTTCTTCTTCTCTCAAAAATCAAAAATGAAAGTTGAAATGATCCTCTCACTCACTCTCTGTTATCTTTGTCTCTCTCTCAGCTGAAAGCCAAAGAAATCAGATGATTCTTTTCTTTCTTTTCATTTCTCCTATTCCTATAGGAATACAGAATACAGGAGACGAGGATACGATACTGCTTGTTTTCACTCCGTAGCCTCAGAAACAGCGCGCGCGCTACAGACTTTGATTCCTTCTCTTTTTTCTTTTTTAGGTTTTTCTCGTTTCTCGTTTCTTTCTTTCCAATAATATAATTTTGGTGCTCTGTAACACGTAGACTCTTAATAGCCCTGGGGAAGAGTGTCTGCGCCCCTTCATGATGTGATGGTGATGACATGTCCTCCATTTCTTCCCATATATTAATCCCCTTAAAAGTACATACTTCATTTTTTTCTTTTATTTAACTCAATATATTACTCCTATATAGTGATATACTATACACATCCACTGCTGAAAAGCCTGAAATGGAAAAAGAAAGCAAAGTTTTTTTTTTTTTATAACGAAGAAAGCAAAGTTAAGACATGCAACTTTCATTTAATGAGACAGTGAATCTCTTTCATGATTCATCTCCATTGCCATTTAAAATAAGGGGTTTGCTTGAAAGCAACCGCTTGGGTAAGCCAGGGGAAAGGAAAGGAAGCCAAGGCCCAGGGGAGCAGTTTTATTTATTTAAACAGCAGAAGCAGAAGCAGAGCAGAGCAGAGAACAGGGCTAATATTTATTGTTTTTTAATAAATATATACACAGATTTTGGTTTCTTGTGTTGTGTTTGGCTTTAATATAGTACTCGATGGGCTATAATTGTAGTAGTAGAAAAATATTCAAGCCTAACAAGTAAAGTATTTTTAATTGGTTGTGACAAAAAAGGTAATAAAAATAGTAAAAACAATAATAATAAATATAATAATTAATTAAAGATAGTAGTAGTAGTAGCTAGTAGTAATAATAATGGAGTTTGATTAATGAGATATATGACAGAGATAAGATATTATGACGCATCTGATACGGCAATCGTACAGTTATGACGTGCCAGGGTTTCTCTGGCGATTGCTTTTTCTGGGTATTTTGTTTAAGGTCTTTTATTATTTCCTGCACAACTACGACAGTGGGAAAGACTAGACTAGACTAGACGTGGAACGGAAAGGAAAGGAAAGGAAAAGAAAGGCAAGTGAGGGAAAAGTGGAGAAATGGAATTGCCTTCTTCCTTGTTTCCTTCCAAATCTCCTTTTGGGTATATGATGTCACATAAGAAAGAATGAGAAATGGAGCTCTAATTTGTTTTGAATTCATCAAGACTTTAAATTTTAAAAACCTCGAGCTCCCCTTTTAAGTCCATGCAGAATGCACCTCTTTGTAATGTATATTTGTCCCTGAAATTCAATGGTAGTTTAAATGCATAAAGTTAAGGCTGGTGGTACAAAGGAAAGCATGCCCCTGAAGTGTACAAACAAAATGAAGACACGTAAAAACAAAGGAATGGGACTTGCATTAGTTGCTAAACTATACCACTTGGCAAAGCAGATCTGTCTGAATGATTACCAAAACTTCCTTTTTCTCAGAAGCTCACCTGCTGCAATGCAATCATCATATCGCCACCAGATATGGGTTTATATTAGTGTCAACTTTTTTAGGCATGGACCATTCCAATTCATATTCTAGTGTGCAAATGGTAAGTTTCTATTTAAGCCCAATATTGAATCAATCCAGGGAGAGGGTTCAGCTACTCAACTATCTGCACATCCCAATCCAATTCCTAGCTGGTCCCATTAGCATTGAACCATGACATTCTGACTTGTCTCAGAAACCAGCCGAGCCCAAGTCACTATCATGAAAATAACTTAATTTACAAGTAAACTTCTTTGCATTTTCATTAGGCATGGTTACATTCATTTCCAAACAGTACAGTCATTTTCTCTATAAAATTCCAATTACTATAAGATAATTACCTATTGCAAGTTGTAACAAATTAAGGAGAGAGGAGAATGGGGCAAGTCATAGTAATAACAAAGTCATTTACATTTGGAAGAGATATTTAAAGAGTATAAATTACAATTAACATTTTGGTTAATATCGGAAAGTGTTCAAAGAGGGTATGTATCTTGCATGTGACCGTCAAGCTGGTTGTGAGTCAATACTTCCCTGGCTCGTGCACTTCTATGTTGAAGACGTTGGTGGAGTGTCTCCGACAATTGGTTAAAGAACTGAGGATCCCATCTTTGAATTAAGGAGGGGTCTTCTGCATAACAGATGTATATAGATGTAACAGCACTTTCCACAACGACCATTGCAAGTCCCACCTAGCGCAGAATTTTCCATATGTCAATATGTTCGGATAAGAAAAGTGGGCATTAAGCTTGATCATAAAGATTATTTGCAGTCATATATCAAAACAATGGGGTCAATAGGTCCAAACAGCTATAAGGTCCTTTTTACTGCCAATACTAGAAAAACTCAACAAAACGTTGCTGCATATGAAGCCTAAATCAAGTTTTGCAACAAGAATTTCCGAATAAATTAGCAAAGCATATTGAAAAAAGAAGATATACTAACCAAGACCATTCCCATCAACATTGCTGTTGATCCTACCATGATCACCCTGTCCCTCCAAGTAATCCATGTCCAAACACCGGCACAAGTTCCAGTGATAAGCCCACCCAAAACAGTACTCATCAGCAGAACAGCACCAGAACAATCATAGGCAACTAAGGCTTCAACTCCAGTTGACTGAAATAACTCCCAGGCATCCCTTGCTGATCGGTTAAAACCTTTGCCATAAACAGCTATCTGGTAGGATCAGATCAGGCAAAAGCATATTATAGTTAATGGTATAGGACTTTATAGTAGAAGAGCTCTATAGACTACTGTGACTGAATGCAAGAAGTCAACTGTTCAAGTTCGAAAAATAAGTCTTCTTCAATTTTCATGGCTAAAAATCCCATCCACATCCAACTGACAGAAGGAAAACAAAATTCTTAGTCACATGGAGATCATGGAATAAGTGTACACATCTAAGATTGGAAAACCTCATGAGAAAATGGTCAAATGTTTAAAAACCCTTAGAAACCCCTTCAGTCCTACTAACAATGTCTAGGTCACTATTTTGCCTCTGTCCTAAGATATATGTCTGCTGTCAGGAAATCTAAAGCATTAAATTTCATGTTTATTTTTACCAACCCATATAAACTTGTTACCATCTATCTTTTCATGTCCATAAATATGTAATTATGAATTTTCTTTAACAATAGTCTCATGACTAAAAAGGCCATCCACATCCAACTGACAGAAGGAAACAAAATTCTTAGATGGAAAATTCACAGAATAAGTGTCTCCATCTAAAGTTGGAAAACCTCATCCGAAGATTGGTCATATCTTTCAAAACTCTTGGGAGTCCCCTTCAGTGCAACAAACAATGTCAAGGTCACTATTTTGCTATGTCCTAACTCCTAAGATACATGTCTGCTGTCAGGAAGTCTACAGCATTGAATTTCATATTAATTTTTTACCAACCCACATAAACTTGTTACCATCTACTATCTTTCATGTCCATAAATGTGAAACTATGAATTTTCTTTATCAATTGACAATTTTCAAAGAAGTCTGTGAAAAAAGTAGCTGTTAAATTATATACAAGATTTTATTTATTTTCCGGGAGCTATACAACAAGTGCAACCTCAAACTTGAGCAGAATGTATACACTTAATGAAGTCTTGCAAGTGCTATAACTCAAGACATCTACGAGAGAGGCTAAGAAGATTCATTCATAAGGAACTAAGGTTGCTTTTTCCATATATATGGAGCAATGAAGGGCAGTGCAGGGATAAGTTAGTAAGGATTGACTTAAAATTAAAACATCAGTAACTGATAAAGACATGCCACTGTAGACACTAATTTGAAAAGGCTAACAATCTTTCTCCCCGATTTTGATTTTTCAGGATCATCATGGATGTAAGTATGATTCATGAGCTGTGAAGAATAAACTTTTAAAAGAGTTCATCTGAGAGATGACTAATATAAATGCTGATTGTATACTACCTGGACATAAGCATACTTGTTAAAAAATCGAACAAGGGTCTCCACAAGTTGAAACAAAAAGTCAACACAGCACAGCAAGCACTCATTGTTGCCAATCTTTGACCGGAATCCCCTGATCTAAAATTGCATTTTGAAGTTAAATACTGAAAACAGAAAGCATTCGTTTGAATCTTAAAAATGGATTAGTCTACAAGTTAGAGAAAAGCAAATGCTGTTAACTTACCTCCCACCGCAGAGTCCGAATAGCAGCTGTAAAAAGTGACCCATAGCAAATGCTTCCAAAAGATGTTGTCACAGCATATCTGAAGGATTTCATCAATGAGTTTGGAGGCATTGACGAAGCATTTCGGCCACCATGAATAAGAACGAGAAACACCAGACCAGATACTATAACATGTACAGTATTACAGAGGACAGCACCAGTCCAAAATAAGCTTACAGAGAGAACCTGCAAGTAGAAGGCATCATTACTAGTGTTATTACTACTTAATTGACCATTTTCTAATGGCAATATCCTGCAACTTCCATTGCAGTAACAGCAATGGAAAAGGGCAAAACTTGCCAGCTCACCACAAGAAGCCACCAGCGTCCTAGGTCACCCCTGCTTGAAGCCACAACACCAGATGCTCCAAAGGACCATATACCCATCCATAGAAGCATGACTACCATAAATGCATAAGCTACTCTCATAACTTCAGGAAGACTCCATACCATCTTTACAGCTTTTTGCAAGACTAGCATGGTAAATGGAAGTCTGTTGAAAGAAAAAGGAAATGAGGTCAAGGTCGATTGTTATTATTAATGTGAACACAGACCATATCTGCCCTGTCATAATATAAGAATTTATAGGATTTCTTCAGTATTACGACTCCATAAAAGATAGCAGCATATTCATGGCATGGCAAGTTGTTCAATTATGAAAGGAATGGATTAAGAATGGAACACTCTTGGTTGAGTAGACATTTAACAGTATGAATCCTAGAATAACTAACCAAGGCAATGTTCAGTGAACAGAAGAAAGATCAACAAGGGATATAACAGATAAAGGCTCACTAAAAGTTGTGATTTATAGTTGAGGCAGTATAATCCTATCAGTTGTTAATGAAACCTTTTCTTCTAATCTCTTCACACCATCTATTAAAGAATAAAGCCTAAAAACATATTTCATCATCACCACCAATGAAAAAAATCAACTTTACCCAAGTTCATACCTGTCTATAACTGATATAACATACAAGAACTGCAGTGCGGCACCAATTGCAAATGCCACACCCCAGAAAAACTGTTCGCACCAAAAACATAAAACACTAATCACAGCCAGGTATGTTGTCAAAATGTGAACCGAAACCTTCATCATTTGGTTGGCACGAGAACCAAGCAACAACAACCAAGTCCACCCAAGAACAGCACCAGCCCCACCGGCAACAGCATACTTGGGCCAGTAATTCTCCGTCAATCCATTATTATTCTCCCAAACTCGATTTGTATATCTATCAATGTTTAGCCTATCTGATTTCTTAAACCTATTGAGTCCAAGAACTGCGAGCACAAATCCTAACCCAATCAAATGAATTATAAATATGGCTAACCAGAAAACATCTCGCCAATGACGCAACTCTGGAGAAAACGTCTGTCCACCATCCGTAATGCTCTGACTCCTCCCGCCATTCTGAACCAAAAAGGGGAAAGAAAAAAAAATCATCAGAGTGCCATTGACTTGTTCATTTTAAGTGCAAGGAAAATAAAAATGAACACTTTCAGGCAAAAACTGGCCAGTTAAAATTGGTTATAAAGCATAAACTCCCTTTTTTTATTGATTAAAGAGTAAAGGCAGCAATCAATTGATAAAAGTTGCAGCTTTAAAATCAAAGTTGAAACTTTAGCCAAAATGTTGAGTGTCTGACTAAGAATATAGTAAATTTGACTAGAAATGGAGTGAAGAGTAATTTAGCAGTTAACTACCTGATCGACGGTGGCGACGGAAGCAGAGTCAGAGGAAGAGGAAGAGATGTTGGAGTCGCTCATGGAGGACAGAGAAAGAAATGGAGACGAACCTTTGCTGAATTGGATCAAAGCATTGCTTTTTATTTTCAGTCAATTCTAAAAGGGCTGAAGCAAAGTTTTATTTATATAATCAAGATAAAAGATTTGTCAAAGTCGAAAAGAGTTAAAAAAACAAACAAACGTGAAGAAGAAGGCTTGATAATAACGGTGAAAAGAGGAATGGTCAATGGAGTTGATGGACTAGGGATCTTTCTGAAGAATTCAGAGTAAGAGGAAAGGGAAAATGTTGGGAAGGTTGGAGGAGGGGAAATGGAAGAAGAGGGATTCTTAACAGTTTAATTAAATTAAATTAAATTAAACAAATACTAATTAATTAACTGAAGCACAGACGGTTAAGAAAGTGAAAGAAAAGGAAAGTTTGGTATGGTGGGAGGAGTGATTCGCCAGTTTATTGTTATTATCGTCGAGCGGTTTTGATTGGATGGGAAGAGAGGGGGGGCCACGCGCGTCTGGATTTTCTTGAGGCCAACAAATCTCACTTCTATTATGATGTTGAAATTGTTTGATTAATGGATTTGGAATTTTGGATTGTTCGGTTGTTCTCTTTATTCTTTCTTTTGTAGTATATATTTTTTTTAACTTTGTGATTAAATTGTAGAAAAAGATAGTAGCCTTTAGTTTTGGCATATAGTATTGTTTCTATTACTAAATAAATGAAAATCACTTAGGTTTTGTTAAATTGAGTGGAGGAAGATTAAGAAGATCAATGTCTCTAGTTTAAGGGAGTTCATCGAAGGAGTTAAGGGTTCGAATTCGAACCCCACTCCTCCCCCTCCCTTATGTAAGACAAAGAAAAAAAGTCTCTTAAAATAAGTTTGAAGTTCAAGTATGGTTTAGGAGAATTTCTTCATTCTTTTAAGTTCAATACAATTCGACACTCCTATTAAATTAGTCAAATGTTCAATGTGATAATGGGATCGAGTGAAAGGGAGTTGATAATTTTTTAAGATATTGAATTTGAATTTTGTGAATATAAAAAAAATAGCTTATATGAATATCAATAAGATTCAACTACAAATTAATCAAAATTTAATGTGATTATGAGATGTTGAAACACTAGATACTACTTAAAGACTACTGAATTTTCAATTATTCAAGAGTAAAAACAAATGCAAATAGTAATTGTGAATTAGTACTAGACTTCTCAAGCTCTTATAAAATCATTGCAAGTTTTAACATTATTAGTAGGATTAATAATTGAATTGAAATTGGAGCGTGACCCGAAAATCAGAGCGGTGGAGGCAAGTGTGTTCCACGCAGCTAAGGTGAGGGATATTCAAATACCGAACTGGGGAAGTGTTGGTTTTAATTTATACCTAAAATGCGGGATTTGCTGTTTATCCATAATAATATCCACTTGGTTGTCCATGTCCGTTTTCATGGGCTGTCTGTTGTGTTGTCACACCGAAAGGTAGTAAGAAAAGAGTTTATAGGATTCCATGCACCAGAGATTATGATGACGCCACGTGGCACTTGGCTGTCTTCCAGTTGCCAAGGAGCCCCAACGCATCCCCATACACCAGAGAACAAAGGATCTACGCTCCAATGCGAAAGCAAAAGAGAAAAAAACGAACATGCGTATCTGTTAAACAAATGTGCCATTGTTCATCTTTCTGTTCTCGGCCTCTGTCCTTTTTTACAGTGGAGTTTAGCTGTGTTCCTGCAATTTTTCTTCTTTTGGGATTAAACAAATCTATTTTATATGTGGACTTGATGATGATTCTTTCTGTCCTGTCGAACCCTTTTGGCTTTTGGTGAGAACTGTCTGGACTTTTAGTAAAAGAAAAATCACAAGGGAATCAAGATGTTGTTTTGGGCTCAAAATTGTGCAGTTTGATTTGAACGTCTTAATGTTGTTGATCTGGACTGCCATGAATTCTTGGGCTGGTTCCAATGGATGGTTAAGCCGGCCCACTTCACCTTCTAAAACTCTTCCTTCTAGAAAAACTATGTACAACCTTTTTTTGGACTAGGTAAAGGAACATACAGTAGTATGCTCGTAATCTTGATTGTTAATATGCTCGTAATCTTTTTTAGCATTAATTAACCAAACTTTTTAATCACTTTTAATGCTTAAAATTGATAAGGTAATTAAGGACATTCTGCCTTCTACTACAACTGGAAATGTGTGAAAGAAGAAGCCAAAAGCTTGATTGAATCATACGGTTGATTTCTGATACAAATTTTCAAGATAGTCAAACAAACAATAAATGTATATTATATGATATATAAATGTACTTTTTACGCGGGTTTCTTTCCTAGTTTTCAAGACAATGTAGAGATGGGTCTAAAATATGATGTGGAAGTCCATATATAACATTTTGCATTTTCCTATCTCTGTATCTTTAAATTGTGATATTGCCATTGATCAACTTAAACCTTTTTATATACAATTTTTCTTTGTTGATGATGTTTTAACAATATATAATTGACATAATAACAACAAAACAAAAATATATATTTAAATCTTTGAAATTTATTTTTTCATTTCATCAGTTCTCATATGAACGATAATATTAATTTGAAATGTAACATAAATCAGTTGTGTTCTATCATTCATTGCA
Source organism: Corchorus olitorius (assembly GCA_001974825.2). Lineage (NCBI taxonomy): Eukaryota > Viridiplantae > Streptophyta > Magnoliopsida > Malvales > Malvaceae > Corchorus > Corchorus olitorius. Next base: position 13,469 of record AWUE01013496.1, on the reverse strand, counting down.
AAGTATAAAGAATACTCAATAAAGTACAGTAGAGGACAATAGGAAAAAAAAATTTAGTAGTAAATAAAATAGAAGTGCAAAAGAAACTATAGTAGTAATATAAAGACACCATTTTATTAATAGCATATATATAAGCTATTGCAAATATTTTCATGATTTATAAAAGGACATTAAGAAAGAAACTAGAATTGAACTAAGTACTAACAGCTGAAATTAATAGTAAATAGATCTTAAATCATATGGCAACACTGCACATTTGCAAGAAAAAGAAAACTAATTACTAGGCTTTAATAGCTGGAATCCAGTATGAAACAGCAGAATTACAAGAGTGAGAAACTAATTTGGGAGGAGTATTGCAGTCATCCAAGTTCTCCAAGACTAAAGCACAAGAGGCCTCTAGGGTAGCTTTGAAAGTGATGAGTGAAGAAGCAAACTTATACCTAAGCTTGGCCGTCAAATTCAAACGCAAGGGCACCTTTTTATTTCTGTGTTCATCTTCGAGATTCTTCCTGACATCGTCCGGTAAAGCCACCCCAAGACCGGAAAGGGAAGATTGCACCACCGTCTCATTCTTGGGCGACAAATAGAAAGGTGGAATGATGCCGCTGGATAAGGGCATGTCGGAATACCTTAAAACAATGGAATTGGCGTCTTGATAGAATAAACCAATAACGGTGGAGGGATTTTCCACAGCCATGGTGATGTTAAGCAAGGACGACAACCTGGTAGGGCCTTCGTAGAAAATGGGGTAGTGAAGGGCAAGCTGTTGGACATGGAAAACGGGAGAACGTGGTCCATAACCATAGAACACGATGATGGGGACAGAACAAGTTACAGTAACAATGGTGAGAAGGATAACAGAAAGAATCAAACAACATTGGGATTTGTTAGGGGAAGAGGAGGAAGGGCTAGTGTTTGTGTTTCGATTGGTGTTGAAATTGATTGGGGAAGATGTTGGGGAAGGGGGAGCGTCTACATAAAATGCAAAGCTTTCCGACCTAATAGGCCCTACAATGTTCTTGTCAGGGTGAGGGTAACTCATTTCTCGACATGCCATATGCCTATTTCCTATAGGGAATTAGTAATGTTTTGGTTCAAGGCTGGAGTACTGAAGGAAGAAGCTTAATTATATAGATGGCTTGTGTTCATTTATTTAAGGTAATACTTGCTTATGGCACGCAAATTATTCAAGATTTGATTTCATATTAATGTTTTCAAATTGACAGTAGAAGAGCGCTAATTAATTGGGAAAACTACATTACACTCGATTAACCAAGACAAAAATTGAAACTGATATTGAGGTCTCAAATTTTCTTTTTCGATTGTTAAGTTTTACATTGATTTTTTTTTCTCTATCAATTAACCATTCATATCTGTGATATTGTAGGAGAGATAATTTGGTCAGGCATTAATAAGAACCGTGATTCTGCAAAGAAAATAGACTATATTAATTATTACTAATTACCTAAGGTTAATGCTAACATCAATGGGGAAATTTGAATTTAATTGTTATAATTGAGAGACTTCAACTAATAGAATGGACAAAAAAAAAGAGGAAAGGTCTTCAATTCTGGGAGATCAAATCAGTGATTGAAGAGAATATGGGATTGAAGAAACAGTTTTGGTAAGATATTATTTCTTCTAATTAATTAACGACGACCAATAGCATTGCATGTTGACGTTGTTATTAAAGTCAAAAATTATTTTTCATTAGAAAAAAGAAGAATTTAAAAATGGTTATATGGAGGGAGATGTTGTTTTGGGCTCAAAATTAAAATTGTGCAACTGAAACGTCCTAATGTTGATTTCCCATTTGCTATATGTATGTATCTGGGTGGACTGCCATGAATTCCAGGCTTGGGCTGGTTCCAATCGTGGATTAAGCCCACTTCGGTTTCTAAAGGTCTTCATTTTAGAAAAGTAGACCTTTCTCTTAGGCTAGGTTAGACTTGATTGCTAAATATGCTCGCAATCAATTCTTTAATCAATTTTGATGCTTAAAAACCAAGAAAATAAGTAGGAACATTCATTCTGCCTTTCACGACGTGAATTATACGTTTGTAAGGCAAAAGGACAAAAGCTTGAATTATACGGATTCTGCATATAGGATATTCTTTTCAACAAGTTGACATATAATGATATATTTCTTGCTGTTGGTTTTCCTTGGGTTCTATGTAGGTGTGTAATTAATTGAGTTCAAGTTGATTATTGGAGTGTTTGAGTTTGAGCTCAACTCAAAATCAATACTCAAAACTCAAAACTCATTGCCTGAGCCTTGAAGCTCGGCTCAACTTTAGAGAAATACTCCTATCAATCTACTTAATCTTGACTATATATATATATATATATATTGGCCAAATGACTATATATATAAGTATTCAATCAGGTTCAAGAACACTCCAACAGAGTATTAATACTCGAATTCAACAGATTCGACTTGAGAGAATGATCGAGTCAATTAGTCGTTTTCTCTAGTTGACTTCAACTAACTTGCGAACAAAGGTCATGTACACCCTTAACACATGTACTCTAAAACCTAGCTCAATTAAGAAAAATAAGTTAAGCAGAAAAATAAGCCATATAGACGTTCATTAAAATACTTTAGTTTGGAGAGAATAAAGGTCGAAATTCCTATTCGTTTGGGCCCAAATGCCATGACAGTGCACGTGAAATGAACCTCGGGGCTCGCCTACTCCAATTTTTGTCTTCAATCGTCAGAAAAGTACCGATTCATACATACACATTACACAACGGAAAGCGAAATTTTTTGTTCAAACGAACCGTTGGATATATAGCTACAATTGTGAACCAAAGTTCTTAAAATCTTCATCCAATATCGCAACAAAACTTCATCTAATTCTATTTAATATATCTATCTATATATAATGTATGAAAAAAAAAGAAAAGAAAAACGACAGGAAAACAAAGCATCCAATCCAGCCAAGCCATTTTCCTTGCATCGTAGAGAATCTTTTCTTTCAATTAATTACTAACAACTCAAATATTGTAACGGTAATATCAACAACCTTTTGAATATTTTAAATCATCTCCCCTCTTCCCACTTTTCTCCTCAATTGTTCCTTTAATTTACTATACATGCCACTGCTTCTGCTTTCCTGGTCCCACTCCATTCCTAATCTTAACAATTATTCAAAAATGAAATGGGCCCACGGCGATAACGTAAAACGGTAAAAGTTTCCCTTTCCAGTTTCCAGTTTTCACTAATAAAGTGAAAACCGTAATCTAATGACTAATGGTCAAAACGTAACAAAAGGATGGATTAAACTTTTGGTTAATTTAACATTTGTTGGGCACGAATCCTACGAGGGAGTTACCGAGATCGAAACCGACACGTGTTCCCTGCTGCTGCACGTTCCCAATGATTGCTATCGACGAGGGCGTTGGCGCAAACGCGAAACAGAAGGTCCCCACCGAGTCAACCGGTATCAGGAAATTCTTAGCCGGTAACGGTAAAACTTTTCCATCCGAGAAATGAAACGACACCGTTGGCACCTCCACGCTGCTCTTCGTCGACAGATCGTAACACGTGTCAAACAATGCCACGCTTTCAGCTGACTTCAAGTTGTTTGTTCCTTGCACGAAGGCGTCACGGAGGACATTGTACGTGTCGATTTGCAACCGGGTGATGGCGGTGCCGGAGTCGATGATAATTCCACCGTCACCCGACTCGTCCATTTGGAACACTGACTCGGGAATCGGAAGCATTTTGCCACCCACACTGATGCCGGTGAGGCCAACGTAATAAAACGTGTCTAGTTGGCGGTTGCGAAGTAGTGGAGCAGTAATGGCGTTTGGAGGGAGAGGTGAGTCGAAATCGAGAGTCGACGCTGAGTCAGAGTCACGATCCACGAGACAGTAAGAGAAACTGCTGGCATTAAGCTGCGAAGGAAAGGAAAGTGCGCCGCCGCCGAGACCAAGCAAGCCAGCCGCCCCAACGAACAAGCCTTCGTTATTATGGCCACAACCAATGGCTACATTATCGACAGTAGAGGAGCCAAAGGTGATGGTTTCAGTAACGAAGTCACCAACAGTGTAGGAGCCGTCACCGTATGAAACCTCGTAAAGACAGGTGTCGTTTCGACATTCGGTTGTGTCAAGGTGCTTGCATTGTTGAGTTTCACAAGTTAAAGGCGAGTAGGAAGAGGATGAAGAGGGCTCGAAAATTGGGTCGGTTTGCTGGTAACAATCGGCGCAAGGAGCGCATTGTACCCAGTTGACATCGCTGCCGGTGTCGAGTACCATATAGACTTGATTCGCTGGTTTACCAATTCCAAGTCGGGAAAAGTACTCACCACTCCCTTGACTGGAACCCGAGATAACCGGACTCTCAATTTCCTCTGCGGTAAACCCCATCCCATTATCAAGCGGTTTAAGATCCGAGCTTGAAATGCCATTGACAGCCAGATCCAACCGAGTGGTGAGTGATCTAACTCTGGCTGAGTCACGCTCCAGCCGGGACAAGGTTAATGATTTGTAATCAAAATGGGAGCTTTTATGGATAGAAGCTCTTGAGTGAATCTGGAGTGAAAGCGAGGACGAAGATGAAGCTGAAGCTGAGAGGCTTTGGTCTAATGCCGCTTTGTTTGCAGGCTGAAATGAGAGGACATATTTGGTTTTCTTAAGAGCTTCACCAACGTCAAGAACCGTCGTGGGTTGGGGGCTTTCCGCCAAGCTTCGAGAGTAAGCCAAAAATGGAGCTGTAAAGAAGAAACCAGCGAAGAGAAGACAAACTAAAAGCCCCATTTTTGATATTTTTGAGCAGGAGTAGTGAGGAAGCTATGGGGAGAGGAGAACTTTGGTGGGTTTTAAGGAGAGTAGGGAACGGGAACGGAGGGAGAAGCTTTGAGTGGGGGAACTGAAAAGAAAAAAGTAAGTAAGTATTTATGTTACCAATGCAAAGGTTGATTCTTTTTACAAGGAGGATTTATTCTTTTCTTTGTGGCATGGAAGGGTCATTATCTTTGCGTGGAACTGATTTGTCCATTGTTGCTGTTGGGATGGGATTTTTATCCAAAATCATCCTCCGGTTAATAAGCAGGATTTAGAGGCTTTAATTAAGCTTTGTATCCTTTTGTTAAAGGGGATGGATGTTTCATGTTTCCATAGTCACTGGCGTGACTTCTCCAATCTTGATTTATCTTATAGTATCAATTTGCTTTTGCATTTGCCTTTGTCTCCTCTTTTGACCATATATTCGGGAATCCCATTTTTTGTTGGCCTCTTGGACTTGGACCACAGATACAAGTCCGTGACCGTGATGGAATTGATAGCTAAAAGCTAAACGGTTGGGGTCTACAAAACCAAAGTGTAATTAATGTCCAACTGTTGGGATCTTGTACTTGCCAACTTCTCAACAATCTCAATTTTTCATTAATGAGATTAGCTTATGAAATTTGTGATAATTATGTTTTGATGCATTTCTTAATTGCTATGATTGCGATAGTGCATCATTTCATTTCAGTCCAAGCATCAAGCAACTTTATCGTATGTATGGAATGAATTTGGGTGGTGGGGACGAGGGTCACATGGAACTTGGCAATGATTTAAGCATGGGGTGGTGAGAGTGAGACTGAGAAAGAGTAAAGGGGGATAATTGATTGAAGACAAAAACCAAACTTAGCCTTTTTTCATGAGTTTTAAAAAATACACGATCCCATAATGGAGGAGTTTTTTAATACTAACCATAGCAATCAAACAACATCAAGTTGGATTAGCTTTTGGCCACAACTCAAATCAAATTATAAAAGAGGAACAAAAAGCTAAGATCCTAAGAGGCTATGACCCACAAAGGCACAAACAAAATTTCAAAAGCCGACAATAAACTTATTGCATTAAGGAGGCTGGCATTTATATAATTTATAAGGCAAATTATACAATACACCGGCGGTGGAGTTTAGCAGACTACACAAGTGGGTCCTGAAGGGTGATATGTGTCCTCTAGGGACTAGATTGAAATATTTAAAACTCAATTAATTAAAAAAATAGACATGTATCAACTCCACAACCCGCTTGTGGAATTCAAAATTTACACCGTCGGTGTATCAAATAATTACCCAATTTATAATTATAGGGAGACTCTTAAAAACAAAACAAGATAGTAGTAGATGAGAACACTTGCAAACAAGGCAACAAAAATAACCAGCCAAGGCAAGGCAGAGAGGCTAAGGTTAGATTGCAAGCAGTGTAAAGTAAACAAAGAAGGTTCAAGTCGTCGAGTTGCCCAAACATAAGCCCAAAATTCTTTTACTCGACTGGCCTGTCTACGGTCAGGCCCATTTAATTCCCAACTGTTACTATTTGCTAACTTGGGCTTCTTATTTCTAGCCCAACTATGTTTGCCAGGCGGGCGATAACCATGGCACTTGACTGTTGAGGCTACGTTGTTTTCTTCTATTTTTCTATATTTACTATTTAATGTCAAATGTCAAATTTGTTGGGTTCCATTCATGGTTCAATTTTGGGTAAAGTAAGCTCTTTTGGTTAGACACAATTATATAATCCAACAAGTTATTCTTGTAAGTTGTAACTACTCCGTCGTAGGTGAAGATTTGAAACTATATCTCTTGATGATTTGCAATTTAATATACCAAATATAGAGAATTTACAAATCTTCATCGGTTCAATTTCATGGACAATTATGAACTTTTCAGCTTTTCTTAAGGTGGGTAGTGATGTAACATCTAAACTTATATATGTGGCTTAGACACATAAACTTTGCAATCCAAACCCAACCATTATTTTTGTTTATTCATATATGGGAATGAAAGAATTTAAGTCATACTCAATATAATAATAAAAATGATATAATAATAACAATCTTTCTAATGATTAATTTGGATCTGACTTGTACATCTGGTTTTGGTGGGTTAGTGTGAGTCACCGACGGAATAACTGCATACACAAGGTCTCGAATCCGAGATCCATTTAAACTGAAACAAGTCACTTACAACTTAATTCAACCCTTTGTTGGTATCAGGATTTATACATATATAGCAAAAACCAACATATGAATAAAAAGGGAAATTCCACACAGCTCGAAAAATTGACCCGAATTTTGTCCCTCATGACGTGTCAATGTCATGGGTAATCATCCCATGTTATGGAGAAATAATTAAATGGACCAGGTCCACTACGTCATCTATGGTCCCGACAAATCAGATTGTGACAAGTTAAATTTCTTCCCTAAAATTTTGGCACTAATTTCACACCAGGTTTAGCCCCAAGTTTCATCAGATGAGATTTACATGGTAAGTCCCTAAATTTAGGACATTAATTGGCTATGATTTTAGAAATTATGGGAAAAAATGACTTGTCAAAATCTGATTGGTCGTGACCATGGATGACGTGGTGGATCCGATCCATGTAATAATTTCTCCAAAGGACCATTTTTCCGGTTAATTTTTGGGATATGTAGCAAAACTCGAAAAAAAAAAGCATTTTTCACTTTCTTTTACTTTTAGCAACATTTTTCACTTTCTATTTATTTTTTTGGTTTAATGAGATTGCTCTAAATAGAGAAAATTGAGTTGGGTGGAGGATACATGATATATATTGCTCTAAAAATAGAGAAAATGGCAAGTAAAACTTGATGATACGTATTTGACTTTCTTTTTCCTAATAAAAGGCAAATTAAATTAAAATTGAATTAAAATTTAAAACTAATTATTGACTTTTATTTCCGTGATGAATTTGATTAAAAACAGAAACAACAAGCGAATCTCAGTCGTTAGGTACGCGATAAAAACTCGCGTGAGGCTAACGCCATTAAAAGGTGCCGGCATCCAATGGGATCTTTTCGATTCTTTTCTTTTTCCCTTTCTTGATGAGTTGATTCCCTCATTCCAGGAAGTGAACATCACGCACCAAAAGGCGCACACTCTTTCTAGCACATTTTTTTTTAATTAAATTTATATACTACTACTTTGTATTTGTACTTTGTAGAGTGGTCTCCCTCCGGCCAGCTGATTTGGAAATTTCACCGGCTCAGCCCGAGTCACAAACTCAGAACACTCAATTCATTCAGTTAGAGACGAAGAGAGTCAATCTTCTGACACCAAACAATAAGAAAAACACTCTGTTTTCTGCGAAAATCTAGGGTTTCTCTTCAAGCTCTAGCTGCAATCATGAGCTCACTCGTGCAAGTAAAAATTTTGATTTGTCAAATTAAAAACTCGATTAAGACTTTTTTTTTGTTCTGATTTATATTTGATTTGATTTAATTCATCATCAGTTTCTTTTTTTTTTTTGTCTCTGAAGGGCTTTTCCAAGTCTCTGGCCATGACTGTGCTATCGGAGATTGGCGACAAGACGTTCTTCGCTGCCGCGGTTAGTCAAAGCTCATATTTTGATATTGATTTTCCTTCTTTTTCTTTGTTTTTTTTTCTTGGTTTGTTAATTTTTGTATTTATATTTATGAGACTGGAAGTTAATTCTATCTGATATAGATTGGAAAAAGACATGAAATTGAAATTGAATTGTAGATGTTTTGGTGATGGACAATTTTCCTTCTTTGACGGTAATTGAGCTTGTTTACCCTTTTTCTTATTCGATAACATTATAAAGGAATTTTAAAACCAGTCTTATTGTGTATGTGTGTATTAAGAAGAAAGCACGAAACTGGACATTTGCTTAGTAACATAGTACTTATTTGATTAAATGATAGTAGTACATTTTAAAATTGCTTAAAAGGAAAATTAAACGTTTGGGGTGAAATTTTACTTAAAAGAAGAAAAAGGTAAACAAAGGTTTACATTTATATGGTTGTATTTTGAATGAAAAACTTGAGTTCAGCTGCTTCATTAGTACAATTGCAAATGGCCCACCTGCTCAAGGATGAATTTTGGTTTAAAAGTTTAATAGTTTGAATGATGAACTTTCTAAAATCTTGCAATTTACTTGTTTGAAGATCTTGGCAATGCGTCATCCAAGGAGGCTTGTCTTGTCTGGGTGCCTGTCAGCTTTAATAGTAAGTGTTTTTCTCTCCTCTTTGCACACATCCTGTTAATTCAGGTTCAATTTGTTAGTTTTCTTGTATTTTTTGAGCCTCACGATTGTTTAAAACATTTCTGATCTTTAGGTAATGACTATTCTTTCGGCTGTTGTTGGCTGGGCTGCTCCAAATCTTGTAAGTGGTCTGATTGCTGTTTGAAGAATGGCTTCTGCATGTGAATTGATTATAATTTCATTTAAAGAACTGAACAATGACACCGAAGGCCAGATTTGGTTAATTCCAAGCAATATCTAGTGAATCTAGTTTATTCTTGGTCACTTTTTCTTGGAAAAATGGTAAATAGATGAGAGTAGTATGTGTTTGGATGAGAGCTGAATTGAAGTCAGCAACTTGATTCATCCATTCTCTGTAACTTTACATCTTATCAAATGCACTTGAGATACTTAAACGTGGAAATGGCTTATTTGGAGCTACTCTCTTGTGATAGAATGATGCCCTTTTAGCATCGATAGTTTTTTCAAATCCTATTTGGCATTTTCTATGTGGTTCATACATAGATGGTTTTAGTATAATTAGTTTATACTATAGATGGCAGTTAAAATCATTAGTTTACTGGAGTGGTTTTAGTATATTGATGGCATATTTTGCCTGTACATATGATATCGGGCTACAGAATGGAATGTAGTGTATGCTTACTGGAACTTAATGCTGTGGTTCATACAGTTGGCAGTTAAAATTAATGCTCTAGTGTATATGCTTTTATCAATACTTTGATTCTTGAACTCTTCTGTGCAAAAGTGTGAGGCCCTTTGTTCTGAACATGCATCATATCTCAGTCTGCTTGGATTATTAATCAAATTTAATTATGTTATAAGCCATCTACATGTGCAATTTAAACTTGTATGAATATGCTCTTATTCTGTTCTTTATGATTTTAAATTATGCAGATCTCTAGGAAATGGACTCATCACATAACAACAGTGCTATTTTTTGGATTTGGGTTGTGGTCTTTATGGGATGCATTTATGGAGAATGGGTAATGCTTTTTCTTATCTCTTTAGTCATTTCCATTACAATTATATTGTTTGCACAGGCATGATTTCTATATATCATGCTTAGGTAGGGTAACCTTTTTTCTTTTACTGTTAATCTATCATGTTGTGATCTAACCATGTTTTGGAAACAGGGAGGCTGAAGAATTGGCTGAAGTTGAAGCAAAACTGGTAGGCTTTTTGCTTGTAATGAATTCCATGGTGTTTCACTTGACATTATCTAAGCTTAGCATTTTTTTGTGTGTGTGTGATTAGGATGCTGACTGGAAGAAGGCCAACGCAGGAACAGTCAAGGAGAGCAGTAAGGTACAATAGCAACAACATATCTCACAAAATGGAATAGTGTTTTCTCCATAGACATGCTCTTTCAATGCTGGATTTATTTAATTAGAATATCTTTATGATATTTGATAATAAAAAATCAATATGTCCACCATGCCCTACATCATATTTGATAATTTGAAGCTATAGGTTTCAATATCCATTTTAAGGTTCTAAAGACTTTCAATTGTTTACTACGTTTCCAGGCTGACGAAGAATTAAAAAAGGAGAGGCGACCGTTTCTCACACAGTTCTTTTCTCCAATTCTTCTGAAGGTTATAATTCATATACCCTATTAACTATTAATTTGAACCTTGATAAGCATGCATTTACTCAAATTATTCAACTGTGCCTCTTTTTCAGGCATTTTCGATCACATTTTTTGGTGAATGGGGCGACAAGAGCCAGGTAAACTTTATAATATGAACTGCAGATATCTGTCTCCTCTATAACAAGTTGCTAGTGCATCTTGATTATTTTGGACTTAAGTACATTACTGTCGGTCTTTTCAGCTGGCTACCATTGGGCTGGCTGCAGATGAGAACCCATTTGGTGTGGTTCTTGGTGGCATTGTGTAAGTTATACTGTTTCATATCTCAGCGTTTTAACTTAAGCAATGCTATTTCCTACCTATTTCGAAACCACTCTGTATATGAGTTCAGATGATTGGCTTCTTTCGTATATGCTGATTGGTATTGTTGTTTTCTTTTTTTCAGAGGACAAGCATTGTGCACCACTGCTGCTGTACTTGGAGGAAAGAGTCTGGCATCTCAGATATCTGAGAAAATTGTAATTCAGATACCTACATTTCTGTTTACCCTCATGCCACAGTTATGATATGCATGTTAATTTTGTGAGCAACATATAAAACCTAGTTTTTGTCATTTTGCTGCAGGTTGCACTCTCAGGTGGTGTTCTTTTCATTGTTTTTGGAATCCAATCCTTCCTGTCAACAGTAGAGTCTTGATGAGTTACCATGGTCAGTGCCTCTTTTGATAACAGTTTTATACGTCTTTTCCTCATTCTGAGGCTGATAGACATGCATAAAGCACAAAAGGCAACCACCCCTCATCCTTTTCACTAGTATTGTCCTTGAATAAGAGTATTTTTGCATATCCACAAGTCCTCCTGCATGCTCAAACAGGCACATGCTGCAGTTGGATGTTTCCCAATGTGCAGTCTATAATGGTTATTTTTCGTTGTGCTTGTTGTGTGCAATCAGGGATCGCAAATAGGTCAGGTGAATCAACAAATATCACATGCTGTCATTCTCATTTTCCGACTCATGGAGTACAATTGTGCACCGGAGATCGGAAGTGAACTTTCAGTAGGAGTTGAGATTTATTCCAAGGATGATGGAAAGCTATGTGATGTTGGCAGCAGCAGCTTTGACAATGCCAATATTCTAATTTATACGATTTACTTTGTCCAAATCTCATAGCTTTTTTTTAAGAATATTTGGATTTTACTCACAAATTGGAGAAATATTTTTTATTGTCACAATATAGTTGTCTCTCTCTCTTTTCTTTTGGAACAAAATAAGAAAATACATATATTAAATTTACATTACTTCTTTGCTCTCTCCTCTATTCTGGAGCATAAATAAACCTCTTAAAAGAAAAAAAAATTGGAAAAGAGGTTTTCTCTTTTAGTTTTTTTCTTATCCAAAAAGAAAAGGGGAAAAAAAAGCCTCCGTCAAATCGGTTGAACTCTGGACTAAAACCTTATACCCGCCGACCGAACATTGACCGTTCATGTTTTAAATACTTAAATTTAATTTCACAAAAAAAAAATGAGAAAAAGAGTAGGAAAAGAAGCGACTGTAGCTGAAAATCAACATTCAACACTGTTATATGTCGACGTCGACTCTCAACTTTGAAGCCGTTATAAATAGCTTTTCAAGATCAGATTCTCTCATTTAGTCATTTTACGCCTTTATTATTATTAGGTAGGAATAGGATACGCAAAAAGTGAAACGAAATACGAAAGAAACGGATAAAGAAGTCTTTCGTACTCTTCAACTCTATCGAACTGAAAACAGGAAGAGAGTTGAGTTAAGGTTGTGAGATTCTTGAGGGCCCACTTGTTGCACATGTGTAAAATTTGGTTTCATTGTTTAGATTTGTTTATTGTCTTATGTATTTTTAGTAGGTACATTTTGCTTCGTGTCTTATGTTAATTAATAATTGTAATGTACCTGGCTGGTTGCTTACTGGGTGAGTTGAGGCTTGAGGATGACGATGAGGTTTCCCCAGAAACCGCCTGCCCACATCCATTCTTCACAAGAATTGAGGCATTCTTTCTTTATTACTATAATAATAATAATAATATAAAATGCTGTTGCCATTGTCTTCTCTGTTTCGAAATCCCATTGAACTCAATCGAATTTCTAACCCCCGAAAGAAGAAACCTTTTCAGCTTCATTTGGAACTATGAGCTCACTTGTCCAGGTTTAACACTTTATCAAGTCTGTCTTTCAATCCTCCTTTAACTTTTGTTTACACTTCAATTGATCATCACATTTTTTTTTTCTGGTTTCTTAAAGGGCTTTTCCAAATCTCTAGCCATGACTGTGCTGTCGGAGATTGGCGACAAGACATTTATCGCTGCTGCGGTTGGTCAATGCTTATCTTTTATTCTTATTTTTCCCTCTATTTAGCTGACTTAATATTAACCAATTCATGAGTAAATGAAACAATTTTCTTAATTTCGTGATTTAGAATTAGAACGTATTGGTTCAAATATCTTCCACTTACTCCTTTAAATATATTAATTCTGCTCGTGGCTGAGAGTTGCCAACACTATAAAATGAATTTCCAAATTTACTTTGTTTCATTTCAAGATCTTGGCAATGCGTCATCCAAGGAGACCTGTGTTGTTAGGATGCCTGACATCTTTAATTGTAAGTGTATTTTTCATTTTCTCCTTTTCCCACACATTCTTTCCAAACAGTCATGCTTAATTGAAATGTTACTGGTCTTTAGGTGATGACTCTTCTTTCTGCTCTTGTTGGCTGGGCTGCTCCAAATCTTGTAAGTGCTTTGATTGATTAATTGCTCTGAGTCTGTGCTTGCTGTTTCAAACATCCATTTTAATTATTTGTTTTAAAATGACCTGAATTGCAG
>AWUE01013495.1:0-94800 GCA_001974825.2 Corchorus olitorius | reverse complement strand
TTTGGGCTCTGGTCTTTATGGGATGGATTTATGGAGGATGGGTATACCACTTTTTCTTTTTTTCTTTTTTCCTTTCCATCATATTCATTTGCATGCTTACACACACAAAATTAACAGGGATGATGATGAAGTGGCTGAAGTTGAAGCAAAACTGGTATGGTTTTCCCCCCGCTAATTATAATAACTTTCTCCTCATGTATAGCTTGAATTCCTTCCAACTTTACCTTATTATATGATTGGCATGATTAGGATGCTGACTTGAAGCCTAACAAAGGCAAAGGCAAACTCAAAGAGGTAACCAAGTCTTAGTCAAGTTGTTGTTGGATACTCGACCTATGTATTTAGTCAAAATGCATTTGATCCCTCTTTAATTAATTGTTATTGCATATAATTCCTAATTGGCAGATCAATGATGAATCCAAAAAGGAGAAACGGTCATTCCTCACACGCTTCTTCTCTCCCATATTTTTGAAGGTTAATTTATAATACTTTCTATTTTGCATCTTGGTGACCCCTGCATTTCCTCAGATGGGTTTTTTTGACAGTGCCTATTTTGCAGGCATTTTCCATCACCTTTTTTGGTGAATGGGGGGACACAAGCCAGGTATATATTATATATTTGTGTCTCTTGTGTAACAAAGTCAAATTTGCTTCTTCATTACCAATTGAGGGTTTCAATATCTGTTTCAGCTAGCTACCATTGGTCTGGCTGCAGATGAGAACCCATTGGGAGTGGTTCTTGGTGGCATTCTGTAAGTTATATATAGCTTCTCTTTTGTTTCTACTCAAGCATTAATGCGTTTTCCTTATAATTAATTTAGGAACCACACACAGCGTATATACATATATGTTTCCATTTTAATGTAGTATTTCTTTTATTAATGTTTGTGTTCATTGTTCAGAGGACAAGCATTGTGCACCACTGCTGCTGTCCTTGGAGGAAAGAGTTTGGCATCTCAAATCTCTGAGAAATTTGTAATCTCCATCCTTACATTTCTATTTACCTATATATTATATATATGCCACACCCAAAATTATCCTTTAATTTGCAACTTTTTTCTCAAACTTATATTTCTTTTATCATTTTGATACAGGTTGCAATCTTGGGTGGACTTCTTTTCATCATTTTTGGAATCCAATCCTTCCTCTCCCCAGTAGACTCATGATATTACCAATGGAGTGGGATGTTTGGAACATTTGTTCTTGACTTGTTCCATTTTGCCACTTTGGGGAAGGTTACCCATCACAGCATGCTATTGCTACTTCATCTAGTTTAATTTATAGGCCAATCTTCTGTTTTTACTTTTGTCTCTACTCCTTTTGCTGTAATTTTTTCCCCCGATGTTCTCATATATTCTACTTTCTTTTGATTTTGCTCATTCTCTTCTCTCTACCCTGTAATTAACAAAATTAGCTTAAATTATAAGCTACATAAGTAAATTCTTATAAATGGTTCAACTGATGGCCATTTTTTACCTTACCTACTAATTCAGTAATCGACTTCATCCTTCTGGCTTTGAAAACTTTGTTTAAAATCGAAATAACAATGTAAACTAAGAAGGAAAAAAAAAAAAAAAGGTATTATCACCAACAATGTGAACTTTCACTAATGGCAGTGTCGTGGATTAGGTTCACATATTTTGAAGATTTAATTTGTCACTTTTGCATCTTTAGGTGCTTCAAACTTGGAAAACAAACAAGTAATCGAAAAGTAAATAAAGCTCTGACGTTTGATAAAATTATACTCCTCCATAAGTAAAACATTCTTCTCGGACCATTTCCTTTCTCAAATATGCATCTAATGCACAGTGAAGGTAGGTGAAGACATTGACGTAGAAGAATAACTGGACACAATTTGTCATGGCTAGGCACTTGGCTATTGGTTGACATTAAATTTGTAAAAGCAAAGATCTAAATAACATTATGGTATCGGGTCCATCTGAGACGTGTCCTGTTCCTGGTCTTTCTTCAGTTTCGATTTGCCATATCAACATTTTTGTTCTTTTTTGTTGATTTTTTTGAAGTTGTCAATTCATTCCAAATTGATTAGTATATACAAAGACAAAGGTTCAGGGTGATAGAAATGGAACATGAACAACCATTGCTTGAGTAATGTGTAGTAAATGGAGCCACCTTTATTCAAAATCAGTACCATCCTCCTGTCTACAATTTTGACCATAGGATGTTTGTCCAGGGACATATTATAAGAGAACTACTGAGATATACACCATCTAACACTCTAAAAAGGGTATATTGAACAGTGATGATAAAGCCAAATGGTCTTTTACTAGAGTTGTCTGACTTTAGCAACCACCACTCGCGGGTTCAATTGAACTCAGAAGCCCGTTCCCCCTTAGCTGCATGCAGTGTTCTTCGGCATCAGCCTGAGCACATATAATCACCACCGCCATGCCATTGTGGTGTGCTTCTTGCATGATATTAACTGCATTGTCAAGGGACATTCCGGGGATAACCTTCATCAGTACTTGGACAACATATTCTCGTTTATTGAAGTTGTCGTTGTGCAGTATGACTCGATATGGTGGAGCAATCTTTCTTGATTTCCTGAGCAAGTCATCATAACCACAAAACTGGTTTAAGAAAAACTAAACTCTGTGGATAAAGAAATACTAGAAAACAGGTAAAGCAAGACGATTTGTGCCAATGCATTTTAGAAGAAATGTAAGTTTTATTCATTAACAAAATAAACTTAACTGAAGAATCCCACTTTAAATATCAGACACAAGACAAAAGCGACACACAACCAGACATGAGAATTGGAATTTCCTTGGTTTGCAATTGGATTTTAAATTTCAAAACGTTCCAGAGATGACACTTTATACACTCGGCAAGTTTATTTTGTGTGATCAAACAAAAGAAAAAGGTCTGCAGATGGATGCTATTAAAAATGGTCTGAGAAGGAAGTGACAACAAAAGTGAGAAGAATCCTCATAAGAATAAAGTAATACTCAACATTGTCATATCAACAATAAAGAGTATAAAAGACCCCTTTGAATCTGTAAACATACCTTAGATCAAACTCAGATTCACGACCAGGAGTGGTTCTCTCTATAACAGGCTTATCCAGCACTCCTGCTCCTTTACCTGGTCCTGTTGTTGATACAGCCATGAGAATGCTCCGATTGGTGCATGGTCCTCTGCAAAGAGAATGTTTCTCCCCTGTTTTTCACATAGAACTGACTTTATTATAATCAATGAAAATCATTCAACCTTTAGTGTATATATATGCTCTATTCATAACAATGTAAGTTTGACTAAGAAGGAATGAAAACAATTTGACCATTCTCTCCTGTTTACTTGTTGAAGATGTGGGTAGTTTTACAGGACCTAATCATCTACAAGACTGCAACGAGATATATTTACCTCAAAACTATATAACAAATACATAGAATGCAATATCTCTGATTCAGGATCAATGAGCAAAGACCTTAGTAGATATGGATGTTCCTAATGTTCAAACTCCATACCTCGCTCCCACCAACAAAAAAAGAACAATTAAGCTGCCATATGGAATATGCTGAACTACTGTAACCTAAATAAGACCATATCCACAATAAGCTCACTAAAGATGAGTTCTCTATTAGTGTTAGTTTGAACCCATGTCCTCTTTGCTCTTTCCTCAACTCAACCAGCAATTTTTGCCTCGAAACCTTGCACTAAACACAAGTAGGCAAACATAAACCTGTAAGAAGTCTATAGATTACGAGGTCAAGGCAAAAATCTTTGCTCTTTGAAGTTGCCTTATTGTTTAGTCTTCAAAAAGACCCATCTAAGCAAATAAATCCGCAGAAAGCTTCATCTTTTTCAATCTGAACCGTTAATTTGGATGATTTCATGAGTTAGTAGGAAAAAATGAAGCAAAATTTGCGAGAAACGTCAGTTAAGCAAAGCTACTACGAGTACCCAGATGAGTTTCCGATCGTTTTATTAGAGCATTATTAATTCATCAATGTCTATAAGTAACAAAATTTACTAATAACCCAAAATTAAAACCAAGAAAGAAAAGAAGTGAGGGAAAAAATTGAAGAACCTGGTTTAGGATTGAAGACAGTGTTTGGTGAGAGAGTTAATCTCCCACATATCGCAGTGTCCATGCCCTCCCCCTTTCTTTATCTTTATCTCGCTGCACAAATACAGTCTAGTCTCCCTCTCTCTCGCTCTTCTGTCTCTCTAATGGAAATTGCTTTCCAACCACTGTTTTTTTAATTAAAAATGTTTGGGGAAATTGATTTTTTCCTTTTTTTCTTTCTTTTATTTGGTCGAGGAAAATGAAGAAAATAAAAATTTGATGAACTAGTGGTGGTTTATTTATGGCCTTGTAAGTTGTACTTGTAGGCGTTTGCTTATTTATTTTTATTTATTTATTTTTTCTAATCATTGCCAAATTACTCCAAAACGACATCGGTTGACAACTTCCTTCATTTTTTTTTTGAAAACCAACAAAATTTTTTTTATAACAAAAAACCAACAAAATATTTTGATGCAGAAGATGTAAGGATTATTTCCACACTAATGACTACTGTCTGGGTTGGAAGGAAGAAGTTAAATGCTTCTTGAACAAAGTTTTGAGGTTTGGTTTTGTAAATAAAAAAGTAGGTCTAGGAGAACTTCTTTGATTTAATTTTAAATTAGTCAAGATCTAATAATCAATGTGGTTATCGGATACCGGAAATTCATATTGAAAAAAAAAGCTTTAACATTCAATCATTAATTTTGAATAATTGTTGAATTAAATGTATAATTGTATATACTAAAATATAGTAATAATCAAAAGAATTGTAATGGAAATAACAAGTAGCAACCCGAAATTAAGATGGTTAATTTCATATTTAATTTTTTTTCTTCAAATTAATAATTTGTGTGTAGATCATTAACCAGACAAGGGATACAAATTTATAAGTTTTATTTGTACTTTGATCAGTAATTTTTTTGTTTTAAGAAACCTCCCAATAAAGTTTTATTTAGCATATAGTAGAAATAATCTGTCAGTGTCTTCAATTGAACCACTTGGTTAGTCCACATTGAAAAGAAAGGGGAGGAGAATTGAAATACTAGCTAGTAGGAAAATGAGGAAAAATGATGGGATTTGCATTGTTCCATTTTATGCCTATTGCTTGCTGGAATTGAAAAACTTGCAGAACTTACAACTCCAACATATAAATTACTAGGAAAAGAAACTGATGAGTTGATTACAACGATAATATACTTAATTAATAAGCATTTCATGTATAAAAACTATATGTTGAAGCATCGGCAATGATATTCCTTAAGCCACCGATTGTTGATGCCAACATGATGAACAGTCCAATGAATATGCAGCTCTGGAATACACAGCATAATTAGAGAATTGTCAGCAAATTGTTTTTCAATGAAGTTTTATATATATTTAGAGCAGTCTTGATTGATTACCCAATTGATGAACCATTTGAAGCTGAATCTTTTGGGTTTCTTGATGACAAGCCACATTATGCTAGGAAGCTGCAACAATGTTCAAGTGAGTAAATAATTTAATGAGATAGATTATGAGAGAATTGAATGGCAAGAATTAAGAGGAAATTAGGCTTACGAAATAGGAAGTGGGAGCAAAACCAAATCCACCAAAGAAACCCAGAAGGTCTCCAAAGAAGGGGAAAGTCACTCCTACGAACAGGGTAAATGCTACAAAACAACCATTAGCTATCATCAGTGAGACTTCATTTACAGTTAATTAAAGTTTAAAGTAATAAATCAATTGGAGCCAGACTCAGACTCAGACTGACCAACATAGGCAGATCGAGTTATGAGTCTCAATGCAATTCCTGGTGGGAAGTTGAGCTTTTTCACCATCATTCTTTCCAGCAAGTCAAACACAGGCATAGCATAAACCTGAAAAAAATATATACTATATGTTACTTAAATATATATAGCATAGAAATCAAATATGATTTTGTTTGCAGAGGCAATGAGAGGACCTGGTAATTAATTAAGGGTAATTACCTGGTAACTTCCGATGACATGAACGACCACCATTAAGTTTGCAGAAGCAATGAGCCATCCGGGTTTCTTAAGTGCCATGAGCACATTATCATCGACATCTTGTCCAAACGCCCAATAGCCTATCATGGCTACAGGGAAATAGCAGATAGCATTAATGAAATAGGCTCCCACTGCACCTTTCCACATTGGTATTTTGGAAGGCCTTTCTGGAGTGGATGGAATTGTGGCCTGAATTTCAAGGGCAACTGCATGCCCAGCAAAGGCAAACGAAATTTGACCCAGCGCGTTGAACACACGGAACATGTAATCAGTTGGACTCGTGCTTTTATACTCATAGCTCACATTATCAATCTGACCATGACCCAAGCAACCAGCCCAGGCTATGGTCGAATAACTGCAATAACAAAACAAGCACACTTTATTCAAATCAATATTCCCATGTTGTTTTTTGCTGTATTTCTCATCTCTGTCCAACATTACATGCAATAATAATAAGATTATTATAAGACCCTATATAGCTCTCTTACTTTGCCATCATCAATAACTAGATTTGGTTATCAATAAATGTGTGTCAACAGGTGAGGTGGGACAGAAAAGGTTATTTATATGCATATGGTAATGGTACCGATCAATCAAAAGTTCTTCACGGGCACAGCACAACACCAAACCTAATAAAGCAGTGGGGCTCTGCTGATGGATTTTGCCTTTTCACCAAACATTAATATGGTTGCTCTTTGCGCTACCTAGCTTAATTTGACACACTTGTTTTCTCCAAATTATTATACTAGTAATTACTCAGGAAAAAAAAAAGTTGGATTAGTTTCTGACTCTGGATAAGGAAATCTAGTCTGCAACTGCAACAAACAAGTGGTGGAAACCTACCTATCTAGATCTATATATCTAGGCAGAAGCTAATTAATTAGCAAAGGGTAAAAAGAATAATTAGTTTCTGACCTGAGAGACATGATAGCAGCAGCTAAAGAAACAGCAGCAACAGAATTGAAATTGGGAAGCTGAGAGAGGAAGAAGTGGATGCCACCAAAAATCAAGATCCAGTAGGACTGCTTCAGCTGCGTGCAGCTGCTGCAAGCAATCTCCATGAACTTCTTGAGGCACTTCCCTCCAGTCACCATATACACAATGTCACATCCAACTTGAACAATCAGCTGCTGAGGCAGCACTATCCATCCTCCCAGTTTTGCTCCGAAAGCATATCGGCCAAGGTCTATATATCGATCAAATCGAGTTCCGGGGACACACTCATGGAGTTGTATCATCTGCCACATTGTGTTTAAGGTCATCAACCAAGATAACACCAAAACCATTGTTCCTGGACCCCTAATCACACAAAACATCAAAAACACATAATAAGTGTCCGAAGTTGTTGGACATATTATAACTTGTGTAATTAATTCAAATGAGCTAATTAATAAGTTCTTCCTAAGCAAGCATATTACCATCCAAGGTAGGCCATGGCATAAGGCAGACTGAGGACGCCTGCACCAATCATGGCCGTAACAGTGTGAAAAGTTGAGTACCACCATTTGGCTCGGCGACTCGGATCTCCTTCTACCCATTTTTCCTTGGATTCAACTACTTCCTGTTCAAATCAATTTGGCAAACACAAATTTGAGTTAAAAAAAATATATATATGTTGGCTCAATGCTAGCAAGGTAGCTTATTCATGCTCTCACCTTTGGAGGAGGAGACGTTGAAACCATTTTTGCGGAGTGAAGATAGAGATATCCCCAGAATGTGAGGGTTCAGTCATCATCATCATGTGTTTAAGTAGTGGACTAGTGGTTGATGATTGCGTTACTTCAAGGAATAATGGTAAGAAAATGACATACCATTTACTCCAAACTCTCACTTTCGGGATGAATGTGGTCCTACTTAAAACCATATTCATCCCAAAAATGACAGTTGTTTTGGAATGGAGAGACTACTTTTTAACCCCTTTGATGGCCCCGAGTTTCTCATACAAAATAAGGCAATTATTCACTTCGTTTAACCCTTTCCATTTTTAAAACAAATTCCATTTTCCATTTCCAGTTGTTCTTGGCGTATCAACAACCCCTAATTACTAAGAAGTTATGGGTTAAAATTCATAAGCATTTTGTTAAAATTATTCATAAAAAACTGAGGTTTTTATATTCAAATTCTTCAAAACAAATATGATATGGCAGAGAATCCATAAATTTGCTTTTTCAACCTTTTACAAGCATATTTTCAAAGGAATATGAGACAACTATGGACTACCCTTCGATGATCTAAAGTTAACACCAAAGCTCAACAAGAAACTTCCCAAAAGGACATAGTTGGCATTTCTGCTTTTTTCTAATAAGCTTTTGGACTTGTAGCCAATGATGGGAAGTTTTGTTGGTTGGTGTGCTTTAGATCAATCGTAAAATCATTACTATATTTTCTTTTCCTTGCTTTATAGAAAGGCCTTAGTTTCTGGAATAATGATTAAAGTGAGAAGGCTGCTAGTTTATGCAAAGTTGGTGCGTCTCTATTTTCGAGTGTCCCCAATGGCGTTGGAGGCCGAAAGCCTACTCCAAACCACTTCTTTAGCTTACCACAAAAAAAACTATATAATTAAAGATAAAGTATAAAGATTTGCACTAATCTTTCATATATAATAACATTTTCGTCACTTTTACATCACAGTGATCATCGATTGAATTTGGACCTATGTCTCCTGTAATGGTTCAATAATCTATGAAAGAAGAAAAAAGTGTGTTTTCCTAAGTCAAACTCAAAATTATAAATAATTATTCTTCTGGCCCCTTGGCCTCAACTTTGCTGCAGCTTTCTGGTGAAGCTTAAACTAGCTTTGCTATATCGTAATAGTATTCAATGTCTACTTCATTGGGACAGGACCCTTTAATTTTTGTTGTTAGATAGAGGGGTTATTCCAACTTACACCTGTCATGTTTTCCAATTCTATGATGCTTTGGTTTATGACTAGTTCTAGTTCTCAAAATTTTGGGGGGAGAAGTCTCTCTTATTAATGGTTGACATAAGTTTTCAGATGGTGTGAAAGCAACTTCTAAAATAATTCCATATATATAAGAACATCTCCTTTAACTGTATGTCATTCATTTTCATCAACAGAACTAGGTATCCTCTGACATTATCAGTTACTATGGAAGATAGATACATAAACAATTAGTGAAACCATGAATGACGACAATCCTACCTGGGATACAAAAGAGGAGGTAAATTACAGGTGGTTCTAGCCCTGCCAGTAACCAACTATGTTATACATAATCCAGCAAATTAAAAAGCTAATTAACCCATAAAGCCTCCTCCAGCCATGTTAGGTGGGGCCTGTGATGAAACTTGCCCCTGAGAAACCAACTGCGACCGGCCTGGACCTTGAACATAAGTTGCACCCATTCCTGAACCAACCATTGGTTGTTGCTGAGGCAATTGCTGCGGCTGCATCTGGGGAAGTTGTGCCTGTTGCGGCAGTTGTGGATGTTGCTGCAACTGCTGTTGCTGTTGTTGCAGCTGGGAGAGCTGCTGCTGCTGCTGCTGTAACTGTGAAAGCTGCTGCTGCTGCTGCTGTAAGTGTGGAAGCTGCTGTTGTTGTAATTGTTGCTGTTGCTGTGGTTGCAGCTGTTGAAGCTGATGCTGTTGCTGCATCTGTGGCAGCTGCGATTGCTGCTGTTGCATTTGCGGAAGTTGAGGCTGCTGCTGCTGCTGCATCTGTGGCAGCTGCTGCTGCTGCTGCATCTGAGAAAGCTGCTGCTGCTGCTGTTGCATCTGTGGTAGCTGCGGTTGCTGCTGTTGCATCTGTGGTAGCTGCGGCTGCTGCTGTTGCATCTGTGGTAGCTGCGGCTGCTGCTGTTGCATCTGTGGTAGCTGCGGCTGCTGCTGTTGCATCTGTGGTAGCTGTGGTTGCATTTGCTGGTGTTGCTGCTGTTGTAATTGTTGTTGTTGCTGATGCTGGCTAGATATTTGTGGTTTGAACACAACCATATCCTGATTCGACAGATATCTTAGCTCAACTAAAGTGCAAAGCTCAACAATTATAATAATAAAGAAAAAAATTAAAAATGTCAGAAAATTCTCACCCCAGGGAAAAGCATTCCTATCAAGCGGCAAGCTTTGTCAGAAACTGAAAGCAGCAATGTCTGTGATGGCAATTGAATTACTGCACACTACAGGAATGGGAAGCAAAAAGTTGTGTCAGAATAATTGATAGGGGCATATTTTGAAAAAATTAAACCTCCAAAACTTAATAGGGTTCCTAGAATCACTCAAAAGAAATATTTGCATATAGAATGACAAAGTTTTTAGCTTTTATCTGTGCAAGTATCAAGAAGATTCTAATTTTGCTCATTTGAGGGTCTACAAGAGTCTTCGAAGAGGCTTCTTTTTCATTTGATGTTTATTTTTGGTGTTTTCCAGGTAATGTGAAAGATTAATAAGGGCTCAATTCCTCAAGTCAGTTATGCTGTTGAGCCTGACCTTCATCAGGTTCAATGTGCGTGGATTTTGTAAGTAGATATGAAGTTGTTATGAGAGTGAGAGAGAGAGAGAGACAGCAAAAAACATGACCAAAACACAGCATGTACTACAATCAAACTTTGAAAGAAGACTGTTATCAAAAAACTTTGAAAGAAGACAATCACATAAGAACTTTTGTATTGCTTCAAAGTGAAAAGTATCTTGCTACCACTTACAAGCTTTTTCTCTTGTAGCTGCCCAAGAAAACCATGCTGATTCATTGCTCTGAAAACTAAAAAATCTGCCTTCCCAACATATTGCCTGAAGTCAACATAAACAGATAATGAGAAAATTGAAAGATTTAAAAAATATTTTTAGAGACTAAAACTCACTTGTTATTCATGTGGTCTTGAGAAATAAGACGAACTATTTGCATGGTTTGCGGCCAGTGTGCTGCAAGTCTGAAAGAACAAAAACCAGAATCCTCAGGTTCTATAAACCTAGATTGGCATTAGATATACATAAATAAAAATATTAATAAAGATGAAAGACCCAAAAACAAGGCAGAAATAGGAGGACCACTTCTATAAGAAACAAAATGAAATCATTTTTACCAGATGTTAGGGACTATAAGGGAATCACAAAAAAAAGAAAATAAGTTCAAAAGTTGCACAGATTAACAATAGACTCACGTTTCAGAAGCTGAGGCACTCCTATAACCCTGCAACAACAATTTAAAGCATAACATTTATGCATCAAGTTAGAAAATGCTGGTGAAATAAGTCCAATGTAAAATGTGTGGGTGAAGAAGAGTAAGAAAGTCATTTATAGAAGATATCACAGACAAATTTGTAAACAAAATTAGGTGAAAGTTGAAAGTGTGTTATATGAAATATATTTGAAGTAACAACATCATCAGAAGTTTGTGAACATACTTCCAGTCTGGTTATAAAAACTGGCTGCCCCTGTCTCTGGCCAGATAAATTTCCCTGTATCAATATTCAACATTCAAGATATATTAGTAATCCTAAGTCTATAACAATGAAGAGGCAAATGATACCAAGAGATTTGATATAAAACATAAAAATAGCAAAACCTCTCATATCACTAGTGATTCTAAAATCACACATCACACAAGAATAAAATAGCCCAAAGTACCATAGAACCTGCTGCTAGCATGACGTATGTCAAAAAAAAATGAAAATAAACCAAGTCTACTTTTTAGACGGAATTGACAAGAAAATTTTCAAAATCTACTGATTTTCAGAAGATTTTCCACCAAAACAGCAAATGTATTCTCATTGTTGTCTACAAAAATGCCTTACATTACCTCCCAAACTTTAACATATTTGGATTGCGCTGATTGCAAAGCACTTGATGTCTGTTGTGATAGTGGCATACTAGCAGCTGAACTGTTGTTCACTCCAAGTGACTGCATATTAGATTGTACTTGTTGAGACATTCCTGGAGTAGGAATCATCGTGCCAGTTCCAGAAGAGACCGTTGATGGACCAAGACCACTCATGTTCTGACTCATGCCAACTCCACTTTGCACCATCTGTGCACCTGAAACATTTCCTTGGCTCATGCCAGGTACAGATTGGCCCATACTCACCCCACCTTGAACATTGCCCATAGGTTGTGAAATTCCAATGTTTGAATTTCCAGCCATATTAGAAGATGCAGAAGCAAATGAACTAAGACCTGAGTTTGGCGGGACCTGTGCAGTCCCTGTAAGAGCTCCTGAGCCAGTTAATGAAGTCATGCCTGATTGCCCATTAGAAAATACAGTTTGAGTTGGAGGCACAGAAGATGCCATTCCACTTGATATCATATTAGACATATGCATGGCCACTGGAGTTTGACCCATTGACTGAAGTCCTATAGAACTTCCTCCAGTCAGAGCAGCAGAGTTCATTACCCGTGCTTGAGAAAGATTGTTTAATATGTTCACGTTTGCAGCAGGAGGCACAGGACGTAATGGCTGTGTCATACCACTTACAGAAGGTTTTATTTCTTGCACATTGTCACCACTTGTTATGACCTCTTGAGTAGTTGTTGATGGTGAAGAAGTTTGCAATGTTGGGACTGCTTGAGAAGGAGCACGGGGAACCGATGGTATATGTGGATAACCAGGTCCAGTTCCCATGGATGTTATTGTTGTTGGCTCCTGAACAATAAGAATTATGAGTCAAGACAACTTATATATCCAAACAACAACATAAAAGACCTTTTTAACTGAGATACATGAGCACTTACAACTTTTACGGTAGCCGTGGGAACACTTCCAACAGAAACTGGTTGCCGAGCCATCATAGATCCATTCACTAAAATTCAAAAGAGAGCAAATCTTATGCAAGAATTGATCACAGCAATAACAGGAAACATAGCTGACTAATTGTCTACTGCTCATTTTCATATCTTGAAGTGGTGCATATATATCTTGCAGTTTTCTAGCAGGATAAATTGCTAGGATAAAAAAGAAAAGAGTTCATGGTAACAACTACAGAGTTCAGCATCCAGAATAATATATATTAGTTCCCTGCTTTTTTTTTTTTTTTTTGCTAATATGCTTAAAA
The DNA here is from genome assembly GCA_001974825.2 of Corchorus olitorius. Lineage (NCBI taxonomy): Eukaryota > Viridiplantae > Streptophyta > Magnoliopsida > Malvales > Malvaceae > Corchorus > Corchorus olitorius. Next base: position 81,766 of record AWUE01013495.1, on the reverse strand, counting down.
AAGCAGTCACGAAAACAATAAAACAAGCACACAAATCAGTCAGTCATGTCAAATGGTCAGTATACAGTTTAAAACCATGTTCAATGATAAGTTGATTCTGCTTAAACCACCTGAAGGAACAGAAGTTGGAGGTGGCACTGTAACCGAAGTGACGGAAGCCATGTCCATTTTCACCGGACTCTGATTGGATGGCAAACTTGGTACTCCAGGCCGACTAAAAGCAGCACGGCCCTCCATAAAGTTCTCTGAAATCAAAACAAGAAACTGAGGGTTTCTACTGTTGTCAACAGGTGGATCTGGTGCTCGGGGATTTCGCTTTCCCTGTACATTGAAAATTCAGTTAGCCATGACATGATAGTGACTAAGTAAAGAAAACATAATCAAGGTTTAGTTTAGTAGAAATCTACTAAATAAACAGTGTTCTAGATCTTTATTTATATGAATATTCTTCAAAAGCTGCTTAACTAGTATACAATATATCCCTTAAACTTTTAATCAAAAGTTCAAGAGAAGAGACTAGTAGATGTTGGAAGACAGTGGTCAATATATCTAATGTAAGAGAGATAACACCCAGAAGAGTCACAAGAAAAAAAAAACAGATTAAGGAATGCAGTCATTATTATTCCTTACAGCACTGAAGATTGCTTTTAGCTTTGAAAGCTGCTTCGGACATATGACAGATAAAGAAATTGAACACTGCAATGAAAACTTAGGGTCAGTAAACCACCTACAAAGGAAAGCCAGAACTAGGAGACACGATGAGAAAATAATTGTTAAACTACCTGACCAAATGATTTAGCTACTGTTTCAGCATCAGACAGACGACTCTCGGTCTGCGCTTCAATATTTTCAGTCTGCTCCAAATTTTGAATTTGTGGTCGATAGACTGGAGTAGGCAATGGATAAGGATTACTTGCAGAAACAAGAATGCAATGTCTTTGCCCATCCACGTTTTGTTGAGTTTGGTTTCCATTTGAAGCAACAGAAAACATCTGAGCAGTACATCAAATAATTAATTAAGCAGGATAAAATGTCAATGGACATGTCAGGCCTACATGGACAATCTGCCAGCTTTAGTCGTACTAACAATCAAGTCAATGCCCTTAACTTGTTGGAAGAAGCATCTAATTTAAGGAGGCAAATCCTAAAGCAATCTAATTAAAGAAGGCTTCCTCAAACTTGGTAAATAGAAACTGAAGCACAACTGCACTTAGAATCACAAAAAAGAAACCTCCGTACCATCAGTGCTTCAGAAAGCCCTTCAGCAATTGCAGCATCATTGAAACCACCGCCAGCAAAAGGTATGGCTGACAGCCACTGTAAGAAGATATCAACATCTTTTGTCCACCCACTACGTTGTACTAGGCATGCTGCAAACAGCAACAAATTATTTTCGAAAAAAATGTAGTTTTGATACTAATAGCCCACTGCAAGTTGGAGCAAACAACGTACCACAATATGATCCATGAGTGTTGAATGTGACCAAAGAAAGCTCAACATTAGATGTAGAAGTCTTCTGTATTTAAAAAGATCTCAGAATTATATATGTGCGTATAAAAGGAATGCTAAGCAAGCTAGATATCTCAAACTGTCTGTAAAGATTTGCATGCTATTGTCAAGCCAACAGAAGAATTACAAACTGAAATTTGAACTTTAATGGCTTTCTAAATTCAGACAAATGCATGCTAAATTCCTCATGTAAATTTGGAGGCCTATGCTGGATTGCATATAAACATTGTCTTACAATCCACTTAGTTAATTATTTGTGAAATGCAATGTCAAGAAATGATATTGTCTTTTGCTAAATGATATTCAGTGCCTAATAGAACTGAAAATGCCTCGAATTGATGCTGTATAACATGATGATGACCATACATTTACAGAAGGAGCTTATTAGAAAATTAGAATGAGGGAGAAAAGCCTTTTTACCTGCCCATTCAACTCCCCACTACAGAAACACCTGTGAAATTACTTAGATCCATTAGACAGGAAAATTATACTTGCCCAAACTATATTTAAGTACAAAACATACAAATGAAAATAAGCAATGGTTAACAACATAAATCCAGTGCAGGGTAAAGAGACAGACAGTATGGTGATTCTCCCCAATGAACCTCAAATCCTTCATTAAGCTGAAGGAAATTCTCATTCTCATTCGCTTTGCTATGATTCAAGTCAAAGACTCCAAAACGGCAAAAGTGGATCCCAAAAAATCAATATAGTAAGAAGTTCTTAAGTACAGCTTTGAACATTGGGTATAGGTAAAAACAAAGGAAAAAGGCATAGCTTGGACGAGCTAAACACGCATTTCTATCAAAATCACATGAAAAACCCTCCCCCCTCAGCTCAGAAAAGCATTTCCAAGCATCAAAAACAGACCAAGATGGCAACTTTTAAAACTTTTTTTTTATTCAAAATACAAACTAACAACTTTTTTTTTGATGAAAGACAAACTAAAAACTATAGCGCCTGATAGATAATAAGAAAATTTAAATTTCCGAAAATCTGACAAGCATTGGTACCAGGTTTCACATGCAAGAGTGGAAATTTAAAAGAAAGCAGTTAAATTGAATAAAGGAGGAGGGAGAATGCCTTTTCAAAGCAAAAAATCGAAACTTCAATTTTTCTTAGCGAGTATTAAATAAGAAGAAAACATAAAAACCAAAGTGAGAGAAAAAAAGAGGGACCTGATAATCTTATCGAGGTAATCAGAGACGACAGTGTGCCAGTAAGGACCCATGGCCGCGGTGCCTTCAACGGCGACGATCAACTGCTTCTCCGCCATCTGCTGCTTTGCTTTGCCTCGCCAAATTCTAATTGATAAAAGTATCCGATTTTATAAAATAACAACCGTTATGGGCTACGGCAATGCAACATAGCGAGAAGGCACCAACTCAATGAGAGCAAACACAAATCTAAACTCTGATTTATGTTTGGTACTAAGTAATTTACCAAGAAAAAGAGTTCGTAACGTTTAGATTTTAGAAGTCACCGGTTTCGGGGGACTTTAGTTTTATTTTATTTATTTATTTTTTACTATTTTTTGATAACACACCGGGGGACTTTATGTTTTCCGGAACCATAAGCAAAGCCAAAGACCAAATTTTCCTTGTGTACATAAGTAGACTTTTAAAAAAAAAATTAATATCCTTTTATGATAAGCAAGACTTCCAGGAACCAAGTCAAAACAAATCCAGAAAAGTTAAAAAGGAATGTAAATTTTAATTTTTCCCATTTTTTGATAATAATACTAACAACAAAATAGTAAATAAATTATAAAGAACATGATTGTAATTTCAAATAATAATGTTCACACTTCACACTATTTTTATAAGTAGTAGCTTATGCAAAGTACAAGGGAAAAAAAAGAGTTTATATTTTTAACACATGTGTCAATTAAAAGAATTACTCCATATAATAAATTAAAATGAAGTTAAAAATATTTAATATGACAAAGTAAATACTATTTTTTTTTGAGATATGACAAAGTAAATACTAGTATCTCACTTGTGGGTGATATTATATATTAGTATTTTCACATCTTCCTATTATGGTTCTCTTTACAATTATATTATTAATTATTATTATTATTATTATTATTATTATTATATGAAAAAATATATGAATTTTCTATAATTAAAAAAAAAAGAAATTTCCTTAAAAGTAAATGGAAAAACAATGGAGTCCAGTCCAGTCCACTTTTCCAAACGGACCAACAAAAACACAAAGCCTAACCCAAAGGAGGTTGATAGTAGAAAGAGTGAAGTTATTGTTGGTCTTGGATTCCGCGGGAGTCCAGCGGGACCCACGGTAACGAAGACTCCCGCTTCGGCCCTCCTTGTTTATATACAAATCATAAATCCTTGGCAATGAAGGAATCGTTCGAAGCCTTAGCCAAGTAGAAAATGTCTCGATAACGACCCCGATCCTAATATTATTGGTTTTATCTCGCAATTATTATTAACTCTTTAGCTACCTACCTATAACTAACAACTACTTCCATCCTCTTAACACAAGTTTTTGTGGTCTTCCCTGCGCGTTTCATCTTTTTTTCCCCCAATTTTTCTGGGATTATCATATGAACGTGAAGAAGACGAGTTTTTAATAATTTTCGGGCTGTGGGTTTTATTTTGCGCTTTTGAAAAAGATGATGCTGCATTATCTTCAGCCCGCAAGGCTCCAAACCAAGAAGGTAACTGATTCTTTCTTGCTTCCTTCTGGTTTTTCTCCATTCAGTCTCTTTGGAATTTGGGTTCTTAAAAGAACAAAAACTTTAGATTTTTATTGAAGATTATTGATGGTACTCATCTGGAATTTAATCGCTTTGATTGGGAAGCACTTTTGCAATTACTAAGTCTATAAAAGAAACTAAATTGGATCCATGTACATTATATCTTACTATGTATGACATGAACACTTTGATTTTTGACGCTTGCACCTTAATCTTGGTTGGTTGATCATAAAACTTTTATTAGAAATTTGGGATGAGTGTCAGTTGAGGTTGAGGACTAATAAATGATGGAAACTTTTTCATAAATGATGCTCATTTAGCTGAGTAAAAGACTTTCTTGTTGTTTATTTTCATGAATTTAAAGGGCAACCAAGTAAATCATCCCTGTTTTCAAATGAGATGTTTTGGGGTTGGATAAATGTTTGATTTTCCCATTCGATTACGTTTAGGTTTAGGGCTGCTACTTATGTGTTTGCAATATTGGCAGCTTGTTTTTGAGGATGTATTTCCTTCACGTGATTCTGCCACCCTTGAACATCTCAAAGAGTTGAGCGCAAGGCGCAGAGTAATTGAAGAGTCCATTAATCAGAGCAGCTCTGTTACTGAGGCTATTGCAAGAGAAATTTCTGGAGGCTTGACTTCTCGTTGTCTAAGGGTAATTTGTTAATGTTGACTAATTCGCATTTTAATTTCTGTGGAGACGTTTCCTTTTGCGCTTTACTGTTTCCATTGCTTTATGCATAAACTATTGCTGACAGACGCTTGCTTTTGGTTTGTTTGCCAATCCCATTAAGTTTGATTTTATTATATTTTCAATTCCACAAATTTGATTTTGACATATATGTAATCAAATTTTGACTACAGCAGGTTATTCTGATTTAATTTTATTGTTACTGCTATGAAATGCATCAGGACCTTCAGAAACTAGAACAGTACCTGCCATTGTTGGAAAACTTGATTTCTCATGTTGATGTGGTCTGCAGCAACCGGCAAGTTGTTCGTTGGATTTCAGAACTTAAGATCCGATGGAGCAGTGCTCTTAGTTCATCCTCTTTTTTTAACCTTAGGGGTCCAAAGCTTTTTCAAATTGATACTTTGCGTTATGAGCTTGGTATGATCCTTTACCTGTATGCTGCATTGCTCCGGGAGAGAGCCATAGAAGTTCTTCCAGCTGGTAGGCACTCACATTCTCACATCACAGCTTCAATTACATGAATTTTGTGCACTGACATTATCACATCAGCTTCGATTACATGAATTCTGTGTTTGTAATATTCCTATTTACTTTGCATTGTGCCAGATTTGGTGCAATCTGCCAAACTCTTCAGAGAAGCAGCTGGTGTGTTTCAGCATCTTGCTCAAGAGGTTTTTCCCTCTTTACAATCTGCGCAGTCTGTTGAAAGGCCACCGGAGGCAACTCCATGGATGTCCACTGTTATGAGCTTAATTTGCTTAGCTGAGGCCCAGGTTAGTTTTATGGCTTTCACATTCAATATAGTAGGACTTTTTTTTAATCTTGGCCTGAAATTTAATGTAAAAGTCTTTAACATTCAAGTGTTTATTTCTATCTTCTTCTTAAGTAATGTCATTGTCTGTTTGCTCATTTATTACTATAATAATATGATAACAGGCTGTAACCATAAGGAAGGCTGAAGAGAAAGGAACTAGTGTTGCTCTTTTGGCAAAGCTACATTATGGTATTACAGAGTTACTTGGTGAAGCGACTGCTATTTTATATTCAAACAATGGAGAGTGCAAAGATATTTCATCACGTTTTTTGGTACACCACTTATTGCTAGAGAACCTCTTTTTTGTCATTGTTTATGGTTGCAGGAAGACATATTTTCCTCTATGAAGTAGCTGATACCATAGTGTTCTTTCATTTTGCAGGAATTTCTATCCTCTTGTAAAGCTCTACATGAATTAAGAAGTCTGATATACCTAGCAGAAGGTCTAAAGACAGCTGACCAAGTTGGAGTTGCTGTTGGGGTTCTTCGCGATGCATTAATCAATGCAAGGAAGAAAGTTCCAGGAGAAGAATCATGGAGATCCATCTTTAGAAAAGAAATTGATGCTGCTGCTGATCTGCTACGCAGACTTGAACATGAGAATGAATTTGTCTGGCATGAGAATATCCCCTGTGGTGATGAATTGCCGCTGCCACAAGGTAACAAGATTGCCAATGCTATACCTTATGAACCCCAAAGATGGGAGAGAGAACTTAGTTTCAAGATATAGATGTACATAACTTTTGTATAGGAATTCTGTCTTGATTTGGAGGGAGGGACGGTCACAAGTATCTTCAGCTTCCTCTTTACTAGTATTTTTTAATTTAATTATACAACCGAAGCAAGAGATTAGGATCTCCAATGCAAAGGGATAAAGTTATAGTGAGGTTTTTAACTGTATTTTTTAAGGCTTTTGTAACACTTTGTAGATTATACTACCATAAGGCATTGAACCTCTCAAAGTAGAATTGAAAAATGGTGATGAGTTTGCAAAATGGCAGCAAAGGAAAGAACCCCTGTTTAGGTCTTCACTCTTCAGTTCTAAATCCTCTGATCCTCTCTTTACTTCAGCTGCGGTAGATAAATTGCTCTGGGGTTTACTTTTTCATTAAACAAAATGTATTTTCTTCACTTAGCCATAAATAAATTTATTATAAAATGGATTCATTAGCCAAATTGTAAGTGACACCAAACTCATCCTTGTAACATTATTTACTGATTGATAGAAATTCAGAAATTCTTAAACTAATTTTTGAGGAGTTTATTAATTAACTACTGTATTCTTTTTAGAACAATATATATATATATAATAAAATAAAGATAACGGTTGGGAGTGTGCCAAGTGGCGTAGTCAAAACCAGTAAGAACAACTGATTGACTTTGTTGGGCAGTTTTCGCGGTTGGTTAAAGAAAAGGGCGCCCAGTTCCGACATAACACATCATAACCCCAAGTTCGCGGGTGCATTTCCAGTATCCTCCCAAAGCAAACTAAACTAGTTTCATGGCAGTTCACTGCAACTCTGTTCCTTTCTCTTGCAAAACATGGAGAAACAGAGCTCCAAAACCCTCACCCACACTTTTGCCCACCCGTCTTTTCTCAGCTCCTCCATCCCCGTTTAGCTTCCATTCAGATTATGCATTAAAGCTCTCAACATGCAGGTATAAATAATCTAACTGATAAAATACTCCATGATTCTTTCTGTTTGTTTAAATTATGCATATATCTACTTTTTGTAAAATGGTATACTTGGTGTTTTCGTTTTAAAGGTGGGATAGGGTTGTTTCTGCTGTTGTTTCTGAAGAAAGTGCGATTGGGTCCAATTCTTCTGGCACTGACGTCTTTAAGCTCACTTACCTAGAGGTGGGTATTCTTTAGCTTTACTTTTATGTTGTTAAGATGTTGGGTGTTTTACAAATTCAGTTAATTTGGACATGGAGAAGGATTTTCAAAGTTTTGGTTTGCAGGGGAATAGTTGGGTGTGGGATGTAAGTGGGGTGAGAATCTTGGTCGATCCTATATTGGTGGGTAACTTAGATTTCGGTATTCCATTGCTCTATGATGCTGCCAAGAAATTTTTGAAGAATTTCAAGGTAAGTATCTTTTACAGATGGTATATTGAGTTATCATTAGTTTGTTTGTGTTATTATATTAATTGAAATGCAACTATATAATTTCTTGCAGCTTACTGATCTTCCTCCAGTTGATTGCTTACTAATTACACAAAGTCTGGATGATCACTGCCATTTGAAAACCTTAAAACCACTCTCAGAAATGTCTCCTAATCTCAGAGTCATTGCAACTCCCAATGCCAAGCCTTTGCTGGATCCTCTTTTCAAAAATGTGAGTTGAAATTCTAGTTCTTTGTTTAATTGGCTCAAGTAGGTAATTTCTTTTAATAATAACATAGTATAGATTATAGAATTCATTTATTCCATGCACATAGGAAAACCAGGCCCAGCAAATGAAATTTGAATGGTGAAGTAAACATAAGGAAACTCAAGCCATGTAATTTCTTGCTCTGGAACTCAACTAGTTTTGAATCGTAGGTGCCATCATTAATTAGTAGAATCCGTGCATACTATGTTACATGATGCGCCTACTCTACCATGTTCCAAAATCTTTCAGGTCACATATCTAGAACCTGGTGAGTCGTCTGAAGTTGAAGCTGGAAATGGGTCCAAAGTCAGAATTGAAGCAACTGCTGGGCCAGTTCTTGGTCCTCCATGGCAACGACCTGAGAATGGGTAAAGCTTTCCGAGCTTCAACTTGGCAATGTGACTTTTAAGTATAAAGCCTTTCCTTAACCATTGGTACCTTATTTATGTCCTTTCTGTTATTTTCTTTATTATGATTGAATTCAACTTCCAAATGCTTTTGCTGCAATATGTTGTGTTGATCAGGTATCTGGTTGGATCTCCACAAGGCCAATTGACTCTTTATTATGAACCCCACTGCGTATACAACAGAAGCTTCCTTGAGAAAAAGCGGGCTGACATTGTTATTACCCCAGTCATCAAGCAGCTTCTTCCTAGTTTTACTTTGGTTTCTGGACAAGAAGATGCAGTCCGACTGGCCAAACTGCTGCAGGCCAAGTAACATTACTCTCATTCCTCAAAAATAATTGAAGTAAAATCAATAACATTTCATTGTGCTTTATGCATATCCCATTCCCAAACTTGTTTTCTTTTGTAGGTTCATTGTGGCAATGAAAAATGGAGATCTTGACAGCAAAGGCTTCCTTGCCAGCATAGTGAAGTCTGAAGGAACAATTGCATCATTCAAGGTCATAATCCCCATACCCATTTTGGAAATTAATAAATGAGCCAAGTGTGTTTTCCTTATTGATCAGTTGATGTATCTTGCTTTTCAATTAATGCAGGAGCTCTTGCAAAAGGAAGTACCAGATGCACAGGCATTAGAGCCCACCCCCGGCGTGCCTTTACAAATCCCTGCTCCTTAAACCTTCCAATAAACTGTCACATTTGATTTTTTACAAACAAATTGGTAAAGATTAAAGAAACTGTGTATATCAGATAGTAGTAGTTTATAGTATATATATGAAATTGTGTCTTTTGCTATTACATTAGATTACAGACTTTACTATGTGCTGCTTAAGCCCATTGAAAGTCAGGCCCAGAATTCTGCCTTACGGCCTGTTTGTGGAACTCTGGGCTTAAAAAGGAATATGGGATTGAGTACCAAACTAAAAAATAAAAACATGGACCTGAACTTGGTACTCTGTTTCAAACATGTTGAATTGGGAATTGGATTTTGGATGAATAAAGTCGTGTGGGCATGTTGCTTTGTCGTGAATCGTGATTCTCTCTTCTGTTCACAAAAACTATTCAAAAGTCTTAAACTGACTTTTCTCACTGAATCCTTGCTCATGTAATCGCAATGTACTTACCTTCTCCATCAAAAAAATGTCAAACAAATTAGAGGGCCTTGACTTTCTGAACCTTTTGATTAAACCAATTCTTAAAGCCTCGTGTCAATATTGATTTCTTTATATTATAATTATATGCTGTAATAAGATAAGAAATTTGCAGCTGAAAAACTGATTTTATTAGTAAGAGTCAACACTGGGTTTGGTGGTTATCAATCTCTTGTTATGGGATAGCCCATAGCAAGAGCAATTGTAATTTGTATACATTACAATATTTTTTTTTAAAAAAAAGAATAAAAATTAGTAGTGATTAAATTTAATGGACAAATACCCAAATTGGCCACTTTGCTAATCTCACTCGAGTCAATGTCAAATTGAACCAACAGACTTGGTTTATAATCACAGAATAGAAATCATATAAGTTGGTAATGACATACAACGCAATATTCCCAGTTTCTCACACTATTTTCTTCCTCCTTCCTCTCTTCTATAATCATCGGTATTCAGTAGTTATATTAGAATTCGATTAATCTAAATTTGAGTTACATCAAACTTAAGATGACAAATGGGCTAAAAATAAATAAATAAGTAAATAGTTTTTTTTTCTTTTTAATGAATTACTCGTTTACATTCGATGATAATATAGGGTGACAAATTCCCAGCTTACAAGGAAGAGTTTCATTTTTTCTATAATTAATTATCAGTAATAATAATATTTAATATTCTAGCGGTGTCTAAATATATAAGATGTGAGCTAGATTTCGAATTAAATAGTAACCATCTATTTGTTTCATTAAATTAACAAAAAAGGAAAGGATCTTTTTTATTGTATTCTATATAAATATATATATATATAATAATAATAATAATAATAAATTTTTATAGGAAAGAGTACTTAATGTTCCATTCTCAATTTATTTATATCTATCACTAAAAACGTGATCCTAGCTGTAATCGCATAAAAAGAAAGAAAAACTATTGGTGCATGACAAATTCACGTAATATAGTATATGAAATGTTGACCTAGCTGATAAGCATGTCTTAAATATATATATGAGATTAATTTTAATAATAATAATAATAATATATAATAACAATGCTATATATATGCTAGCTTAAGTTTCTACCTAAGCTGGTCAGTCGTCGAATATTCTTCAAATTTGCCCTATCATACTAATTTGATCATTAATAAAAACCCAAGACAGGAAATGGCTTTTGTTTAGTCTTCTTGCTAATATATTATATTTTTTTAATTGTATTTGATTATTAATATTATGAAAAGGCAAGAGGCGTTTGGCCTTAGATTCACTGAAGGGGCGCATTTTCCTTAAATCCCAATCCCATTCCCCTCCTGACAAACAAACAAAAATCAAACTAACGAAATTAAAGAATCCCTTCTCTAACTCCACGTTCCATGGATCCATGTCTTATGTCTATCCCCGCCCCCCCTTCCATTTTTTATTTTTATTTTTTGTTTTAAATTTGGTTTATCCCACAATTCTCCCACATGCTACCATACCCCAAATCATCCAATCTGGCATTTATATACATAAATTAATAATCAATTTTCAGATTGGTTTTAAAGGTAAATAATACACATATATATTTGGCATGAATTTCTTGTTTGAAGATTGAAGCAATTTATTAAAGATAAAAAAAGAATTGCACCCATATATATGTGTATGAATATGATCAATAATAGCTATTATTGCGTCTCATCAGAAGTAAACTAGTTTCATATGAATGTAGATAGATATTACATATGAATATATGTTTGGTAATTATAGTGTTTTTGAAATGAACAAAGTTAGAAGAGTCCACTCCGGCAATTTTGATTGGTTGGGACTTGGGAGCGGTTTGTTTGGTAGTGAAATGAATTAGGCCCAGCTCACATGCGGCGAATACCAACTTGTGATAATTTTGTTTAATTAAGACTAAGTTGGATAATTAAAATGTGAATTTGATATATAAGGAATCTTTGGACAAGGTAAGATTCTTAGGATCAGAATATATCTTGGTTTATGTTTCCTTACCTAGAAGATAACTTAAACAATTAGGGAATATACTTTGGACAATATTAAGATGGTGATAATGTATCTAATTGAATTGAATGTTAACATCAAGTTCCATTAAACAAAAGGAAAATATTCTTCAAGAACCAGAATATTCGGCAGTGGTCCCCTTATAATTGTAACCCCTTCCTCCAATTTCAAATTTTCTTTTCCGCTGAATCAACAAACAACTGGGGTTGGGTAGCTGTGTCCTGTGTGAGAAAAGTCATAGGTAGAAAAATTAGGAAATGGCCACAGCGACAGGCCATTTCCCAATTGCCCAAACGGCCTTTGTCCCAATGTCCCAATGTAATGTGGATCCACTAATATATAAATATACTTATATACTATTCTTTGGAACCAATGAGAGCCTCGTCGGAGTTAGATTCTTCCCAATGCGACACGTTTATAATAAGGCAGCAAATCACCGCCATGCAAACTTTAATCTTATTTTTACATCTTTTATTTCATTAATTAATCTCTGCTTCTTGTTTTGCTGTGGGCCATCTCATTATTAAGACAGTAATGCCAACCATTGTACCGTAGTGTTGTACTACTACACAGCATCAAAGTTCATGAATGCCACTTTTGCTAGCTAGTGGAGGTGATAAGATCATAACTTAAATTGGCTTCTTCTTTTCTTTTGGTTGAAACTTTCTATGTTGTTTGATGATTAGGAGGAGAATATGTTCTTATATGTCATCTATGATGAAATGTAAATTTCTTTTTTCATACTATAATATAATAATGAGATATAAATGACGTTTGCGAAATCATGAATTAGATCTGAAATGAAAATGAAAGATTAATGAATTGTATAGATGTTACTAATAACTTAAATTAATTTGACAAAGTCCTTTTCTAATGATTTAAATCCTTTAAACTATGAGTTGAAATGCGATGTTGAGTTGGATTTTTGTAGCAAACCATTTTTCACATTTCATTTATATATATATATGAGCATCTTTTTTCTTTTTTAAAAATTTCACTTCTTCCAAAGGATGGGAGATGTGATTAGATTAAGATTTAAGCAGTCGACCATTTCCATGTTATCATACATATGATATTTATGTTTTAAATTTTGGCATATCTCGTGAAGAATTTTAAGATGAGTTTTATCTTTTTATTACAAAAAATGACTTAAAGACGCTGTTGACTTACCAATTAATCAACACATCCATTATAGTACGTATAGAGTACGTAGTAGTTAAATGAGAATGCAAAGTTTAGTGTTGAAAGCTTCCGCTTTACCTTACAAATGACCTGACCTCCTTGTAACTCTTGACTTCAAAATTAAGCTATATATTTTATTTTTTTATTTAAGATCTTTACATACTATCAGTCATAATTAATTTATGTGGACCATTAATTTTAATCTTCTCCCCCATGTCTATCCGTTTATATAAAGTACTGGTATTGGTCAAAGTTTAAAGTCTTTCTTAAGAATATGTTTTCGAAAAATTGATCATATTCTCATTAACTTGTTAATTAATATTTATATATATTAATGAGTTGGTATATATTTGGTGAAATAAGATTTATTTCTTAAACATACATAAATATAAGAAATTAAAGGGATTTAAACATTAAACATAATAAAAAGAAAGAAAGAAAGAAAAACTCAGGATTGATTGAAATTTTGAGTTAACCTAAAGTAATAATGAATCATCAACATTGTTAAGGTATGAAAGGACAGGGAAGAATGATAAATGGTCTCACATTGTCAAAAGTCATGGGGGCGGAAAATAGTGGCTTCTACGCAACCACATATATTATATATACAATAGTTTCTTGGATACGGTGGGGGCATCTGTTGCCTAACAGAAGAAGCTTTTTGAATAGCAATCCAATGCTGATCGCCATTTTTCTTGAATGAGAAGATTTCTCTCGGTCAACATTCTTGTATTTTCTCATTTATCATTGTTGACGTTTTCTATTTTGCAACTGGAAAAGTAAGGAAGAAAAAAGATTATTCTGTTCTTATATAAATTTTTAAACAAGTCTATTAGAATTTCTTAGAGAAGTACTCGTAATTAACAAGATTCTCATTTATCTTCCTTATAAAGCTAAGAGTGGGTGCCCACCAACATAATGTATTTCAACTACAAATTGACCTTCCTATTCCCAGCTACCAAACACTTTCTCTCGAACTCCAGGGCTGTCTGGAACTTTTGGATAAGATCACCTTTCGGACAATAATCAGCTCCAATTTGGCTTATGGTATATACCATTAATCTGATATTAATGTAGCAGTTGAGTTGGACATCTCAAAAAAGCAATCGGGAGTTGGGTCGACTGAATATCCAGGACAGATGAGAAAAGTATTCATTGCATCTAAACGTAAATATTGGCCAATGGGGTTAATAGACCATGTGCAACGAACATGGTAATCTTTTAGATTCTTGCTAAAGCTAATGATTCCAAAGCAAAAGATTCCAATTTATTCCTTTAACTATTTTCAGATTCTGGAACACAGAATTGAGGATTGAGGATTGAGGGAGAAAGAATTGCTACAAGGATGGCTATTATTCTCAAAGGCTGAGTACTGTCACTATCCATGTTTACACTCAACAGCAAGATCACGAGGTTAAAAAAAAAGAAATTTTAAAGAAAGAAAAATTCTCAGAATGTTGGTCTCTATAATATCATATTTATAGAACTTTCTAGTGAAGTGAAGGTTTCCTTACAAAAATTGTACATGCACCATTTCTCATGCCATGATGAGGGAGAACTAATTGAAGACGGGTGAATCTGTAGTTGTATGAGTAGAGGAAGATGTTGATGGTGAATTTGAATGGAATCTCCCTTCACTGTGGCTGCCCCGTTCTTCGGATTGTGATCTTTGCACGATTGCACCCGATGGCTGGGGAAGTTTGGGCAAGGGGGCAGCCACTGGGGCGTAGATTCCGCTGGTTGGAGTGGCACTGGGTGTTTCCCCTGATGCTGTCGTTGCAGTCATTGTGGCATATTCTTGGGGAGGTACCCATATCCCTCCAACTACCACGAATTGGGGTGCTTGTGGGTTGCCATTACTGTGGACACTGGGGCTTGGTCTCCTTGTGTGCAATCTATATTTCTGTATCAGATCAAAACACATACAAAATTTTAGACTATATATGCTTAAATATCTTAATGAACAATAATATACTGCAGAAATTTGAAGTAAATCAAGAAACAATGGTTATGGTTGCCTAGGATAACTAGATTGCCATCTTAACCAAATCCAAATCTACAAAAGGCTGTGTCCACATTGCCAATTAGCGTAGCATTGCTAATACCAGTTTTTGGCTTTTTGCTCAATAACAGATTAATTTATTGTGCCAATAAAACAGCCTAAATCCTTACTATGTCTATATGCCAAACCATCAAAACCTAACAACAGTATGCTAAGAAAGATTAACAAACAAATTAAATTGGATAATTACTATACTATATCCATTTAATTTACGCAAAATAGTTGATGACTTGTGAGAAGATTAATTGATGTAATTAGTACAAACCTGTAAATGGCTTTTAACTTCATCATTTGTAAGTCCATCAACCTTCATCAGCTCCCTAATCTGCTTTGGTGTGGCTACTGCAAAAAGAAATCCTATTAGAATCACCACCAAAAAGAAAGAAACAAAATATTCCATGAGAATTTCACAAATTAAATTAAATTAAATTAATTAAAACTGACCATGTGAACCACCGAGTTGCTGGAGAGCATGCAAGAATCGCCTGTGCAACTCCGGCGACCAACACCGCCTTGTCTTTCTTTGGGCCTGCCCTTCTTTTTCTTCCTTTTTACTGTTAGAGCTGTTTCCATTATTATTAGCTGCAGCAGCTCCTCCTCCTCTACTCCCGCTTTCTGTTGTGGAA
Source organism: Corchorus olitorius (assembly GCA_001974825.2). Classification (NCBI taxonomy): domain Eukaryota; kingdom Viridiplantae; phylum Streptophyta; class Magnoliopsida; order Malvales; family Malvaceae; genus Corchorus; species Corchorus olitorius. Next base: position 66,228 of record AWUE01013495.1, on the reverse strand, counting down.
GTACTTGTGGCTGAGGCATTGGCTTTCCCCCCTGATTCAACACTTTTCTCCACAGTTTTCTCTCTGTGGAATGGTTGAAATGCTCCGCCATTTCTCTTCACTTCCACCGCACTTGCACTTTTACCAGCATCCTAAATATGAAAAAGCCCACAAATTTTAACTTTTTTCTTGTTTGATAGTATATTGGAAGCTAATAAAAGGAAAGAAATTAAAAAAGTTACCTCTTTGAAGCTGGTTGGATCTGGGGATTGATTATTATTCCAGAGCTGAACAGATCTAAGCCAATCAGATTTCTTTTTGTCAGCACCATTCTTTTCTTTTTCTTTATCGTGGTCTTTGGATTTATGAGATTCTTGTTCATCATCTTCCTCAGAGCAATCAGACCTTCTTTTGATCGGAATGAATTCTTCCAAAACAGGAACATCACTCGACGTCTGCTCCGAATTGCATTCCGATTGCCCTTGCATGTAATCCGTCGTGGTTGAACCGCCCGATATCTCTTTCTTGCATGCCTCAATCGCTGCAAAACAAAAAAAAACACTAGAAAATTTCAGCACCCAAACCAAAAACACAAGATGAAATGGAACTGGCAAATCAACTAATCAAAGGCAAAACCTTGAGTAACAAGCTCCAAACAGAGAGGAAGCTCGCGCTGAAACACTTTAATTTTACGTCGTTCTTCTTCTAAAGCTTCCACATATTCATGGCATCTACGCATTTTCTGAGCAAAATCCATGTTTATCATTTCTAATTCAGGAAAAAATCTTCAGTTGAAGCTTTTCTTCTTTTTCTTCTTGTTCTTCCGCTTTCCACACCGAAATAACAGAGACAGTGGAGGATAATTATATGGGAAACAGGGTTGGTTTTCGGACCAAATAGCATAGATAGATCCGAACAAGGAGAAGAAAAAGGCAAGGGAAGTTGTGATAATAAAGAATATAAAAGGATCTAAACAGAATCAGGAGAGAATAAACTTGGGTACCAAGGAAAAAAAATAGAAAGAAGGGGTTTTTTTTTTAAAATTTAAGAATAAAAAGCTTAAATTTAATTTTATGGATTAGGAAGAGGGAAAATTAAGAGAGAAAATGGAAGAGGAAAAAATACAGGAAAATATCGAAGTCGGGGCGTCGCGTAACAAAACGAATCTTTGATGTTTTTGTTAGAGAGAGAGAGAGAGAGAGAGTTAGTGATATATAAAGGGTAGAAGAAGTGAGAGAGTTGAATATTCCAACGAGTGATTCGCTTTTCGTCGTTTATGTTAAGCTGGCCATGACGTCACCTCTTCTCCTTTTAACTCAATTTTTTGTTTTCAGATAAGATCAATGACGCTTTGGTTTTTATTTTTAGACTCTACACTCTAGACTTTTCACTTGCCTTTTGGTTTGCCCCTTTTATTTTTTATTTTTATATTTTTTCAATTTTAGATTTTCTATATATATACGTATAGTACTATACGTATTTTCCTTTGAGAGATAGAGTAAGAGCGTTCTTATGATTTTTCCGTGTACCCTTCATGTTTCTACTACCACGTATTCGATCACTAATGAAGTTTTCATGACAATTGCCTAGTCACTTTTTTTTTTGTTGTTGTTTGTCGTCCTATATATATATTTGAAGATTGGATACCCGGTTTGGCATTTTGTTTATGAGACAAATAAAATTGACAAATGATAATGATACTATTATTCGAGAAGAATATCCTAGAATATTATCTTATGATGAAACACCATTTTTTGGTGAAGATATATGTTATAATATACAAGGCTAAAGCTTGAGCAATGAGCAATTGGCAAGTTACACTTGTTAAAGACTAAATCGGACTTCTTTTATCTTTAATTTCTTAATAAAGGCTAACATTGATCTTATTCAATTATTACATGATGAAATATTCATGTTCTTATCTTTTAAAAAAAAGGGATTTACAGTGTTTTAAAAATTGTTAAGAAATGTAATAGCTTGCCATGCATTTTATTACGATTCAATAAGTATAGCCATTATTACAAGATAGACGGATAATATTAACAAGGATGCACAATATTCGGGTAGGTACGTTCACAGCCTATTGTCTCTTGTATTTATTTCTCGGCTTTTTGAGATGAAAATTTGAAATAGGTGGAAGCGAATATACCTGGAAGGGGTGAAGAATCACGAGAAGGCTGTGCGAGGGGACGGGGAATCTTGTGAGAGCGTGCAACTCACACGCCTTGTATCCTTTACCAATTTTAGACTTGCCTCTCTATCCTTTTGCATTTCTTATTCTGGCTTTTCACGCTCTCCAAGGGCCGTTCGAAGACTGTTATATAACCTTAACCCCAACCTACTCCTTCTTCTAGGGTTGTTGCTCGTCCCACTCTCGGTTTAATGCGCGTGTTACGACGGTCCAATGGTGGCCGCCCAACTGGAACCTGTAATATATTCAATGTCCATGTCATGCCAACTAGAAGATTATGATTGGGGATTTTGGGATTGGGAGGTGTCTGTCTGTCATCATCTCCATCCAACTTTTGGCAATTCTGAGATAAGTTCCTCTTCTTACCCACGGTTTGACTTGTCCGGTAATTACAAATACCAAGTACTCTAAATTCAGGATATATAAACTTCAATTCAAGTAATTCAAGTATGATAAACTTCATAAGTTGTTAATTTACGGTTCAAGTTATTGATTTAAGTTTGAAAAATCAATTGAAGAATGTTCAATGAATCTATATACTTTTACATGGATTAACAACTTCGTTTTAAAAATCAAAGATAAACTAATGCCTATATCGAGTAGAAAGAACTCAAATGACCTTTAATTAGATCTTGAGTCCGAGTCCTACAAATTGAGGAATGTCTAAGCATTAGAGGAGCTTCCCTAAATTGAGATGCAACATAGTTTAACTCTAAATTAATCAAAATCTAATACGAGTACGACTATATGAAAAATAACCAACCCATACTTTTAAACTTTATTAAGATACCAACGGGAAGAAAATAAGATTAATTCAAAACAAATCCATGCCACTAGGGAATGCAACCTCTCTCTCATCAGCTTGTAGAGCCGGTTGAAAATTAGTACTATTAAGGCTGCGTTTAGTAGAATGGTGCGATTGATACTGTTTAGCAACTGTACAGATGAGATTATATTGTACAGATTATATTAGGTACTGTACATGTGAGATTATTAGAGCACCGATTGAAACAGAGTTTACATTTAAACTCCATTTGGACCCAAAACGGTGGTGAAACAGTGGAAATATGGTGAAACGATTACAGATACACGACCTAAGTTTGAGCATAGGATTTGATTCGAATCAAGCCAAGCTCACTGGTCTAACGAGGGCGCGCATTGAATTGAGAAAAATCGAGTATAGACCATACAATATGTGATAATCTTATTCAATACTATATATTTAATCAAATTTTAACAATTCCATTAATTGAAAAAGGAAGATCCAAACCAAATATACCATCCTTATGTACATGTACACTTCCATTGAATTGGTCGAATGCTATTTTCTTGATGTTTACACTTTACACACACCAGTACAAAGACATGTGTCTTTGATTCATGTTCTTTCATATAATTTCGTAGGATTTTGTGTTGTTTTTTTTTTTGGGCAATAAATTTTGTGTTGTTTGTTAGTACTAACATATATTGGTGAGTGGTAGACTAAAAATTAATGGGCCGAAGTGTAGCAAAACAAAACAAAAGCAAATTTCCATGTCAGAACTCATAAGGCTACATCATACTAGGTCCACTAAGATGGAACCTAACCAGAATATTCTCTAAATCCTATAAATGACAAAATTACCTTTTTTTTTTTTTTTTTCCTAGTTGGCAAAATTTTTATTTTGATTGATTGATTTGGAGTCTCACGGCCGTGGGTTTAGAATATCAGATAGAATCAGAATATCCGATGTGTAAACAAAACTCTCCACTCCACGGTTTAAGTTGGGCTTTGTATTTTCAAAGTTTGGTCCAAGCCTGACACTTGTATTACTAGGTGATGAAGTTGGGCCTTGAAACTCCAGCCCATGCAAACTTCCAGGGCCATTGCCAGCTAGATAAGCAGAAGCTAGGGTCAAATGGAAGTTTGAATGGGAAGTGGATGATGAAGGGAAAAGACAAAAATGAATGAAGTTAAAAAGTAAAAAGAATATAGTAATAATGGACTAATGGTTAGAGTGAGAGAAGGGAAAGTTACAGAGTGAGAGAGGTTTGGATTTGGGGGGGCGGCCATGAAAATTGAAATGAAAGGCGATGGATCGAGTAGTAGTAGTACATATATATATATATATTAATAATCACTTGAGTCATGTGTTACCTTCCCCAAGTTTCCTTTCTCATACAAGACGAAGAATTGGCAATCTTAGCTTTATCTTTCTCCTCATTCATGTCAAAATATACAAACCAAAGCCATGCGTGAGCCACATTTTTGTTTTCTACTTTCTTGGCTACTGTCCTCATCGGAATCCAATAATGGACTCGACTCTCACATTTATTATTAATTGCATGTCAAACAAACCATCTGGCGCTTAATTTCTCTTCATCATCTATTTTCCTTTTATTTTTCTTTAATTTATATATAGTAGTATATATCAAGAAGCTAAGCTCATATATTAATATATATTTGTGATCTTTGTGCTTGTTAATTTGCAACGTGGTATATTAATTTTAAGCTGGATTAATGGACGTCAAGTTAATTAATTATTGAGTTATTGCCTAGAATTACTCAATCGGCCAAGGGGGAAGGGATCAATATATATATGGGTGTCTGCAAAGGGAAGGGGACCAGAGAAGGGCAGCAGCCAAGTCTAGCTTGTTTCTCTGTCAGTATTTGCTGCTCCATTATACTTTAGCTTTAACTTTGTTAGATGATAATATGATTTTTGTAAGAGGCAAAACAAATTGCTCTATTACTATTAGTGGTCCTCCCTCTTCCTAGAATTGTGTTCTAAATTTCTGGTTTCAGCTTTTCACGTGGAGATAAATATATCAAAATCTCACTTCTTCCCTATATCACATGGTCGATATCGCCCTCTCATGGCGGTTTGATTCTATAGCATTTATAGGCTTATAACATGCATTAACTCTCCTCTCTACATATATAAATTAATGCATCCCTCATTTATCATGTAGAATTGATGTCTCAATGCATGCAGATGCAGCTGCAATTCAACAAATGATATATAATATTCATATCAGAAAGAAATCATATATATGTCAGTTCTGAATTATTTGGTTAATTACTACATTTACTATACTTAGCTTTTTTCAATCTGTTGTATATATAATTTCGGACTCTTACCGTCACTTTATATATGTATAGCAAATGGTGATTTCACCTTTTGGCATTTTTTCCGAGAACCTTATCTAAAACAACTTAAAGTTTCCAATCTAGTGTATTCTTCGATGTTTGTTCTTTAAAAGGAAACCACCCTTAGTGCCATGAATGTATACTTCCCATTTTCTAAAAAATTGACCATCTTTTCTTTTCTTGAGTTGAGACTCCCTAAATCAAATAGTACTCATACTTTTACATAAGAAAAAGTGGTGTTTACTATTTTGCATGTGTCTCATATATATATACTTTATAAATAACCAGTATATAAAATCTTTTTTTTTCCAGTTCTTCATTTTTCTTTTTCAGCCAATCCAAAACCCTAGGCTATATGTATACCAAACCAAGTAATACATTTTGCTTGCTGGACTAGGGTGACCCAGTAAGAAATTTCTGATGCATGTTAAAGATGGGATTGGCTAGAACAATATAATATACTATGTAACAGAGATCTAGTAACAGTACCATTAAAGGTTTAAGATGAAGGAGCATTTCTTTCGAATCAAAGGAATGGCCCACAAAACCATTTTGGGTTTGGACCAATATTCAATGTGTTTGAAAACCAGGGTTGAATCATGAGAAACAACTGTTTCTCTCATTGAATTCGAGTAGGTAAAAACAGAATCATCAAAATTTTGCTCTCACTTTTTCCTCTACAGTGAAGAATCTTCACATTTCTATGCCATGATAGACATATGCATGGATTGAATTGAAAGACTAGATCAAAATCCCTTGCAAAGCAACATTATGGAACACAAACACTCTGTGTCTCTCTCTATTGCTGTTTTTGTCCAAATTGATTGTGAACCCATGTTACCTTTTTGAAGGACATTCTGATCAAATGGTGCGAGAAGCTCTCTTTCTTGGCAAGATTATTGATTTGCCCCTTGTGCAAACAATGCCAGGGCTAAATTAATTATCAGCAAACAGAGTATTATTGTACTAATTGTATACCTTTTAGTTTTTGTTTTGTCTTGGCACTTTTGTTTGATCCATTCAAAATAGTTCGAGTCATATGCATATATATATGTTCAATATTGATTGCTTTCTGCAAAGTAGTGTGGCCTTTTCTCTCTACGTACGTACAGTCTCAATTGGCTTTATGACTATCACTATCTCTTTAAATAACAAAAGTGGGAGAGAGAGGTGCTCACGCCTTCCATTTCTACAGTTACAATTGCAATTGCTGCTTCATAATGATGTGTTGCATGATGTGCAACAATATCTCTCTCACTTTTTTTTTGGCTGAGTAAATGTGGGCAGAGGCAGACGATATTGAGGACTCAAAACAGCCAAATGGATTAGGCGCTCGATAATCGAACTGAAATCTGAAAGCAGTTTTTGTGACACTGTCTGTAACTGTTGGTACGCTATTCTATGCATCTTTTCTCCTCCCCTATCTCCTTGTTTGCCGCTTCCTTGTCTCCTCCATTCCCCAAACCAAACACGCCAAAACCCTTTTTCTTCTATCTCTCTCTCTCTGATCTCCTTTATATATAACCCTTTCTTTCGTAACTTAACTTGAAGCTCTCTCTAATTATATAATGAAGGATTAATGATTTGTCATTTGAGAGAGCATGTAGTGAAAGTGATTCTAGAAAGTGTCTCTATTTCTATAGCAGCTTACTCTCAAGCCTTTTCTTGTCACAACATTATTACTATATAATACTAGCTGGTCTAGAACTATATAGATAGATAGTGTTACCTTTAACCTGGCCTGCTTTAATTAGTTTTATAGCCTTTTTCCTTGTCCCCAAAGTACTCCAACTAATCTTTTTCTCCTTGTTCTATAAAGCAACAAAATCTTTTCTATCTTTCTCTTATGTAATCACCTATCATTTCAATCATGCAATATTCTTCTACTTCCTTCACCTCCAACAATACTATTGCCTGCTATGAAGCTCATGATCATCATCTTGAAGATGAAGATTCAATAATGTTATCTCTAGGTCCGCCTGGACAAGGGAACCGAAACAGATACCCTTTATCATATCCTCCCAACAAGGGCCCGGCCGGCCACTATCCAAACCCTAGTGCTAGTGCTACTGAGCAAAGTGGTACTGTAACAGTTGCCCTCCACATTGGTCCGCCAACGTCGTCAATAGAAACGGCCAGCTCCAGCAACTCTAATGACATAATTAATAATGTCAATGTGGTTGAGGGACAGTACTGGATTCCTTCACCCGCTCAGATCCTCGTTGGTCCCACTCAGTTCTCTTGCACTGTCTGCAACAAAACCTTCAATAGATACAACAACATGCAGGTATGAATTATTAATAGTACTAGCTAGTTTATCTGTTGACATAACATTTACATATATAAAAGGGTGTTGATTTAGATTAGTCTATGCATGTATGAGAATACTAATATATATTCTTAATTTGTCTCTCATGATAATATATTCCTTTCTTGTTAATTATAAGATGCATATGTGGGGGCATGGTTCACAGTATCGAAAAGGACCCGAATCTTTGAGAGGGACGAAACCGGCTTCTTCTATGCTGAGACTTCCTTGCTACTGCTGCGCTGAGGGTTGCAAGAACAATATAGAGCATCCCAGGTCCAGGCCCTTGAAGGATTTCAGAACCTTGCAGACTCATTACAAGCGAAAGCATGGCGCCAAGCCCTTTGCCTGCCGGAAATGCGGTAAGCCTTTTGCAGTCAGAGGGGATTGGAGGACCCACGAGAAGAATTGCGGTAAGCTCTGGTTTTGCATTTGTGGCTCTGATTTCAAGCACAAAAGGTCCCTTAAAGACCATGTTCGAGCCTTTGGGGATGGCCACTCTCCACATACTGTCGAATACTGTGAGGTTGAAGAAGAAGATGATCATGATCATGATTATGACGATGATGAAGACAATGAAGATCCTCTTTTCTTTTCTAATTGATTCATCTAGGCTACAAGTTTTGATCCTCACTAATTCATCAGCTTAATTTAATTACATCATCATATTGCTTTCCATTATGTGCGCAGAGGAGGAATAGGATGATGATGACAACCGATTAGCGTGAAAGACGATTTATAGCTTAATTACTTTCTATATATATAAGCATTTAATGCTCAATTTCAAATCATAGTGGTAGTTAAAGTATATACTAGAGTGCATGCAGGGTAATTTCTCTTCATCTTTTAATTTATTTTTTTATTTATGGTTATATATGTTTATCAATTAAAAAAATTTCAAGGTTATGTTTAATTATTAAATAGCATAAGCAAACCCTTAATTTAATGAAAGAAGTTATATTAATTGACTGATATAAATATAATACATTCAATTACTATTTGCTAACAATGTACCCCATATATGAATGATATAATTACCAACAAATCAATTATGCAGATCGAGAAAGCTTGGAGTTTAATTTTAGGTATATAGTTAGGGTTGAGTATATTAGTATTACTTATTGATTTTTAATTACTATTGTATAAATACGTACGTATAGCGTATACATATGGTATCCATAAGTGTATATATATAGTATAGGATTACATATATACGTAGGGAAGGGATCAGGCAGGGAAATATTATGGCCTATGGGGTTTAGCAGCTAGCTAGGGTGGTCAAGTAAATTCAGAAGTGAGTGCAGATAAGAGATCAGAGAGACAAAGTAACAGTGATTGTACTGTTTTTGGCGTTTGCCAAAAATGAAAAAAGAGAAAAGAAAAAAGAAAGAAAGCCCTAAAAATCGTGGATTCACTTCACTTCACTCTCTTTATTATTAATAGGTCTTCTTCTTCTTCTTGTTTGATAAAAAGTAGGTAATAACTGAGAGTCTGATTCACATGAAAGAGAGAGAGAGTCATTGTTTTGATCAGACTGTCTGAGCTTCGACTAGCACTACTAACACTTTGATCCACCCTCTTTTGTCAGTCTCCGCCCTGTATTAATTGGACAATGAGAGAGTGAGGAATGAGGATGCAAAAAAGACAAAAGGGACCACTGCTTTTTTACTGTTTTTGGGGTTTCACCCATACTCTTTCTTTTTCCATTTCCCTTTTCATCTCACTCTTCTTTCTCCTTTGCAATTTAGCCATGCATACATATCCCCTCACCATAATCCTATCTTAATTAATCTATCAACTTTGCTTTTAATCTCTCAATCTACTATTATGACAACAAAATGAGATGGGGCTTGGCAGACGTTCATGGTCTCCGTTACAGATATACTATATATTTGGGCACAGAAACAAAATATAGGCCAAAAGGAGCTTTTGCAACACCAAAAAAGAAAGTCGTGTCTCTGCTTTTTTCCTTGTGTAATGTAATAATCAAAGTGAAGGTGCAGCTGATTTATATCCACCAACTTGGACTTTTCTTTCCTTTTTCTTTTCTCATATGTTCCAGTTGTAAAACCTGTAAACTAGGGCCAGGACATTTTGGGTTTATCTGCCCAGCTGCTAGCTCCCCTTGAAGCAAAAGCCGAATATATATATGTCGTCTAAGGATTTGGGGACTTTTATCCTTTTGCTTTTCACTTTGAAATTGTTTAAATTTTGGATATCAAATCACATGCCATCAGAATACCAAACATATTTACTAGGTATCATTCAGATAAGATATAATATACTTTTCTCAACTCATCACATCATTCATCAGTTTTGGATCTACAGCTTTTCGATTTTTGTAGACCCTTATGGGTCCTGAACAGGATTTTGGGTTTTATTCGGTGCCAACTTTTGTTGAGGTTTGGGCTTACTAAGGCCCTTTTCTACTTAAACAACGTTGGCCTTCCTTTATAACTCGAATTACATATGTCTTAAATCTTCTTTCTTCTAAAGTACTCCTACATGACATGTTTAAAAATTGAAGGTGCTCTCAGATTAAGTACGTTTTCTTTTTTTGCCAAATATTAAGTACATCAATTGTTGAAAATTTTGCAGAATCTGTTGGGGCTTAATAGACCCTCTGTACTTTACAAATTTAGGACAGATTGTTCCTGAATTTTAAATTGTGTCTTTTATCCCTCGAATTTGCAAAACCAGGCCAATTTACCTAGAGATAACTACGGTTCGATTTCAAACCGACGTTTCCTGTTCTTGAAAAGTTGGAACCGAAACCTTAACCATTAAGTAAGGTTCTGGTTTCGGTTTCGGAACTGACGGTTCTCTTTATTTAGGAAATATTTTTTTTAAAAAATGTAATATTTAGTTAATTGATTAAATTTTATATTTAAATATATATATATATATATAAGTAAAAATCAAATAATATGTCTATTAACACTAAATTAAGGAAATTAATTAAGAAAACTAATATATATTACAGATTTTATAATAAATATAGTAATAATAAAAATAATTAAAATATAGACGGTTTCGGTTCTGGTCACGGTTCCATATATGTGGAACATAACCAGAACCTTCCCAACAAAGGTTCTAGTTCGGTTCCACGATTCAAATCGAATCATGGTTACCTCTAAATCCTTAACTTGACAGTTGACTAACAAATCCGTTAAATCCAACCAAATTTGCTAACGTTTAGCAAACTTATGTTAATGTGGCATTTCCATTTTCCATGTCAGCGTTCATGTGGTCCCACCATAACATTTTGGGTTTTATTCGGTGCCAACTTTTGTTGAGATTTGGGCTTTACTAAGGCCCATTTCTACTTACACAACGTTGGGCTTCCTTTATAACAACTCGAATGACATGTCTTGGATCTCTTTCTTATAAACTACCAGACATGTTTGAAAATTGAAGGTGGTTTCATATTATGCACATCAATTGTTGAAAAAATTGCAGAATATGTCGGTAATATTAATACAAGTCGTTACTACTCTCTATATTTTTGTATATGAAAAGCAACTTGGATTAATGTTTTTTTTTTATAACTGTAATTCTGTAAATGAGGACCAGTTGATTTATATATAGTACTATTATATAAACAAGGTCCTTGTCTGATGGCAAAAAAACAAAAAAGTCCTTGTCTTGGGAATTTTCCATATAATAGATGCAAATGCAATGCATTTCTAATTTCTATATACTATCTACTTGCGTAAAGATGATTGAATTCAATCATTCAATCTCAATGATAAGAATTGCTTTGAAAATATAGGAAAATTCTTAAACTTAAAAGAAAGCGATTATTATTATTTAAAATAAATAAATCTAGCAGCGCAGCGAGATATGAAGGAAAAAATGAGCTTAACAAGTCAAGGCAAGTTTGGTCGGGTGTAATGAGATGATCAGTTGGTAAAATTAGGGATGGTTCCTTGAGGCTCAGTAGCTTTAGCAGCAGCAGAGGGTTCGACGGTGGGCGATGGTGGCACCGGCTTGCCTAGAAGGTCGGCAGGCAAATCAGGTATCCCTTTCAAGTAAAAAGTATAGAAGAGCTTGAAGGGAAAAACAATCTGCTGCAACTTCACTTGGCCGTAAACGCCTTCGAAAATCCCAGAACCGCCAGTGACAGCCAAGTAAGAATCCTGGTAGGTCAAATAGGGACCTTGGACAGATATGTGGCCGTAGTCACCAAAGTAGAAGCTGTAAATAGCCTCGTAGCAGTCACCTTTTAGGTCTGGAACGTGCTGGATGAGCACACAGAGGCCAGCGGTGATGCCTAACCTTTTCTGAAGGTCTCCAGAGTAGAGCTTGTTGGTGAAGGGAACCAAGTCGCCAAGGGAGTTGACCTCTTTTTGGCTTAGTTTTAGAACGGCAGGGCTGTTTCGGTCTCGCTCGTTCATCTCATAAACAAATAGTTGTTGCACTTTTGCAGCTGAAACAATTAATAGACTCGATCGTATTTAATTAAAAAATATTAACCCATTACTTAACACTCTATACACTAGATTAAAATGAGAAGATGCATGGATCGTTTACTTACTGGGGTTGGATGTTTCTGCTGATCTGCAGTCCTTAAATATGTTGAAGAAGGCTGATGTGGTCAATGACTTGGAGGAGGAGCTTCTCGAGTTGAAGACACTACTTGTTGTATAATGGCCTTGGGGTGGTGAGATGTTGAGGCGGCCATGGCCATGGGAGGGAAAAGGGTGTGATTCTGAATAGGAGAGATTATTGGAACCTAAAAGTGAAGGAGATCGGGAAGAGATGGGTTGCAGAGATGCCATTGACTTCATTAATTTGTATTGTTGGACAAGACACAAGTCTCGAATCCTCCTCTATGACTAGTATATGTGTAATTGTCTATGAGAGGTTGGTGGAAGAGGAGATGGGCAGCCTAGTAAAATGGAAATTGAATATTATATATATATATGCCCAATGTGGTTTTGGTTTATACGCGCGTAATTGTTTACTCTTTATTAGAAAATTAAACAATCCTGGAATTGTTTACTTCGTTCGTATTTGTGGAATCTTTGACTGTATATGTTACAGTATGTGGGAATCGAAATACGCCCATATACTCCTCAACTGACATAATTTTGCAAAATTGCGCTTCAGACCTCAAACTTGCCAAACATTATCACAACAAACTCCAGCACATCATTTCTACAATGATTACCATGTCTCTATCACCGTAGCTCAATCATTAGCTTCAAACAGGAAAACCACTATAGTTTGAGTGCCACATATGGGACAAGAATCAAACTTGCAGAATATTAATCTAACAAAATCATCTTCATATCTTTACATCTTTTACCTACTAATAATACAATACCTGAAAATGACTTCATTTTGTCGGCTGCAGGATATATAGCATTGCATTTGCATGTATGTATGTATATATAATAAAACTACTAATATATATACTATATTATACTATTTGCTAGCAGCCGTATGTATGTGCCAAGCCTATAAAACACCAACAGCTGCCATGGATTTTCTATGGTTTGACCGGCAGCTAGATATGGTCCCCCTCCTTTGTTGTTCAATGCAAATATCTATGATGGGAAGCAAATTAATAAGAGAAATGGTTTTGGGTGTCAAATACTTTGCTTGGAAAACAAACCACCAATCTTTCTGCAGACCAAACTATAAATTTTGAATCAGTGACATTCATGCTCACCCAACAACATTAGACACTTTGCATCTGAATTTACAGCCTCTTGGCTAAAATACCATTTCCAACCTCTACTGTAACATAATGGAGGTAGTAGCCAATTTTCACCTTTTAGTCTTTTACTATATATATCATGACATGCTATTGAGAAACATAATGCTGAATAAGAATTTTAATCAATCAAACGATTTTGTGTCAACATTTTGTCAAAATTTCCGCACCAGTTCTAGTAATTAGGATGGTATGCTCAAACTGTGCAGCAGGGCTGCCATCAGCACTCACAGTTGTCCAGTTGTCAGGCCATGTGATACACTCTATGCTTCCCATTGTAAGAATCGGTTCTGTAGCAAAAATGAGATGTGTAAGGGTAACAAAAGCAAAAACTCCCACTACATGTCTGAATGTTAAAGAAAAACTATCAAAAGAACATTTGACGAGCCATGAGTAAGATGCAATCTAATGCTAAAATGGTTAACCCAGATAATTACTAATCACTCTCTTTATTGAACAATCTGCCCATCCACAAAATTTTACACCACTGTCACTTGCAATTATTCATGGAGAAGCATATACAAGATGATGCATTACCACAAATAGCTTTAAAATTCTAAATAGTATGTGCTACAGCCTAGATGGCTGCCATACTAAAAGATAAATATGTGGGAGATGGTATGAAGTAGCTGCAAAGTGCTCTGCTTTTGTATTCTGCTATATAAATTTTTGATTGATTCATTTTTTGTCCTTTATTTATCTATCCTTAAATATGTAACAAAAATAACCAGAATTCCAGAAAGTTCAGAGGCATTTCCTGATCAACTGATCCAAACATCTCCTGCTTATGCTTTGAAGTTAGAGTTTTTGACTATATAAGACGTAACATGTAAGCAAAGTTTAAATTGTGCTCACCAATAGTGAAAGTTTGACCTTCAAGCATAACGCCAGGACTTTCGTTACCTATCAAAATTAATAATTACAACAAAAAGAACAAAAGATCATGCTCGAGTGAGAAGAAATTGCCAATTATATAGCAGAAGATATCTCCACAGAAGTTGCTTAATGGCTTAAACGATTCATACCATCTCATTAGTACATTCTTTATAAGTTAAATTGCAGTTTTGGCTTGAAACAGTGCAACTTTGGTACTACTTCAGGAAAGATAAAAGATCCTAAAACATCTGGAAAATACTTACGGTGATGCATTATAATTGGTTCAGAATGAAAAATGGTCCCAACACCATGCCCAACAAAACGCTCCACCACTCCATAACCATATTTTTCAGCATGCTCACTGTGTTAAAATGAAATAAATGTTCAGGAGACCATTCAACATATCACATAAAATAAGAAAATTAGGTAAATGACATGTTCACCCATTTCACTTAATCCACTGTATTAAGTAACAAGCATATCTAAGCTTATCATAGTAAGGCGGTTCTTCATGCCAAACTATTATGAATACAGGGACCAGGAGATTAGAGAACCAACAATTATCACAACTAAATGCCAAGTATTTGAAAATTATTGCTTCAGTTAAGTTACTTAAATTAGTAGGACATAATGAGTTTAAGTTTTCGAGGTAGCATATCAATCATAAACACTTAACATATTACTCTTGAGCAGTTCTCATAGTTTAACCAGCATACTTGCATTAGCAATTTTCCTATTGAGATTATCATATAATTTTATATTCAGATAACCGAATTCCTTTGTAGTCAAAAAAAGTAATAAAAGGAAGGTGGAGAAGAGGAAACCTTATTCTTTTTCCAATTTTCTTGAGAATAGCACCATCTTTACAAACAGCTATGCCCCTCTCCATGCACTCCTCAGTTACCTTTGAAAAGGTAAAATGAACAAAACAAGTCAACCACATCAATAGAACTGGTAATGAGCTATACTTTAATGTTATTCCGCAGATAGATGGTTTATTCTTAAAGCCCAGAAATAGAAAGGCAGGATTGCCACACATGACTGCAAACAGATATTGCAAGCTCCTCCAAATAATAGTCAAGTAGGAGAAATAGCATTTTTTATGTTCTTACAAACAATAGTAAAACTAACCTTTACAAGGCGCTCGAGTGGACCAGCAACATCTCCACAGAGAAATGTCTTTGATGTGTCTCCATGGTAACCCTAAGAAGCAAGGATATGTCATGAAATTCTAAGATAGAGCAGCTCGACCAAAGAGCAAGAAATTCATGACCATATGTCTGGCCCATATACGTAGATAAATTGAATTTGAGGCAGACAATTTCATATTGTCAAGGGAGTATGATGATCATTCAAGTAAACAAGGCTATAAAGCATGCATAATCGCAATGTAAACAGATGACTATAAACCTTGTGTCAGTCAATTGTCAACGACAATTATGGTAGCAGATCAAGTGAAAAAACAGAAGGCTTAAAGAGGACATACATTTAGGTACACAGTAACATCAATGTTTATTATGTCTCCATTCTGCATCAAAGAGTTAAAGGGCGATATTAGTGATAAGATATATTAGCAACATCAAACAAGCATGAATGTCCTAACACCAAACCTGCAGCTGGCGAGAATCAGGTATTCCGTGGCACATGCACTCATTAACTGAAGTACATACACTCTTGGGGAACCCACCATAGCCAAGAGGTGAAGGATAAGCACCAGCCTCAATGATCATCTCATGTACAGCTTTGTCGATTTCATCTGTTGTTACTGATGGCTGATAAGATGAAAAATATCAATGGTATATATGCAACATAAATACATACACAGATGCATATTTCTGCTGTTAAAAAAAATAATTGGCAAGGATAGTACAAAACAAAGAAAGTTGTGATCTCACCCTAACTAATGTGCCTGCATGGTTTAAAACACGAGCAGCAAGCTCACATGCAGCCCTCATTTTAGCAAGGCCTTCAGCATCATGAATCTGATAATCACTAGAAATTTCAGGCAATATATTTGAACCAAAATAAGGAGGCTTCGGTATGTGATCAGGTACAGGAAGACGTGGTGACACCTTCCCACGCCTCAAAGGTGGCCTTCTTCTAAACTTGGTTGTACCTTGAAGCTCACGCTCCCTGCATAAGATTGAACAATATCACAATCAATTTTATAATCAAAATGAATCCACTTCAAACTTGTATACTATAAAAATTATAGACGAAGCAATTTACGTTCCATGCAACAAGAAAACAGAACTGATTCTTTTTTTACTGTATACTTAGCAAACCTGAATGATTAATAAATTATACAGCAATTTCAACCAGATCCTCAAATAACCCTCTACCAAAAGATTCCTTTTTTTTTCCCAAAGTCATGGGATTCAATCTCCTTGGTTACATTCTTTCATAGGCAGCAGAGCATCAAATTGAAATGAAGCCATCCGCCACTGCCTTTCTAAAATTTTTATTTAAATGATAGCATAAATTGGTCATATCTACTTGAGATTATCAAGCAAAACTTTTGCGGATAAACTATGTGAAAATGCTTGATTTCTTGTCACATCTATGATCTATCTACCTTCCAATAAGTCTACCTTAAATAAGCAAGTGTATCGTTTCATGTTCAGAATTACCATAGTTCAAAGTAATAAGGTGCACCACAAAGATAATTTGAATATAGACAATAATAGTGAAGACTGAAGACTTTATAATGCATCAGAATTTGAATACCTAACCTCCTTATTCTCATTGCCTCTTCTAAACCTGAAACCCTCTTGCCATAAACAACCAGCTTACGTTGAGAACAGCACTGTTTACCTGAAAGGTTAAAAGATGAAGATGTTGCAGAAGTAAGAATGAGTTTTGTAGTAGTAAATGAAATCCAGTAAAAGAGATGGAGAAGTGGCAAACCAGAGAGAGTAGAAGCAGAGAAAGTGAGTGGGAAACCCATGAAAACACTTGATTTTGATGAGGACGAAAAGTTCTGGCTATGTAAGGAAGAAGAGAGCCCACGGGCATGGCAGACTGAAACAGAGAAACCCATTACCATTTACCAAGGTTTTTCTTTCAAGATAATGCTCCAGAGTAAGGGGTTTATACTTTGATAATAATGGGTTTTTTCTATTTCAATTTTTGTCAGCCATTTGGTTTTTTGACTTTTTCTATAATTTCTCATTTCTCACTTTTTTTTTCCTTTTTCAATTTTAATGAACTGGGCCTTAATTGGACTGATGTAGGAAACCCAATAGAAGTCTGGGCTAACTTGAACGGAGAGAAATTGTGACAGCAGCGGCCAGCCCATGCTAAATTTTGGGGTGTTTTTTTTCTTTGGAATGGATTATATAAATTTATAATCCAAAAAAAAAAAAGATTATATAAATTTACAACTTTATTCATATCATGCATGCTAATGTTTTGGTCGAGGACTAAGATCCCAAATTCCCAATTCACTTTTGAAAATTAAATGAGTTTCCATTATTCAACCTGTCTTATCTTAGTTATTACTTCCACTCTTATCCTTATTTTCTTTGTCTCTATAAAATTTTCTGTCATGGGAAGTCGAAATAAAAACGTTTTGTTGTAACTAGTCATCACCTTCACGTGCGTTGCACGTGACTCAATGTGTTTAACTTAAATGCAAATTAAGATCTTAAGCATATTACTAATTTTGTCGTAAAGAATCCTATTATTAGAGCTAGTAAAATTTGACCTGAGAGCGAGTACCTGACCTGACCGCTTGAAACCAAACTTGATCCAACCTTATTTGAGATAAAAATCTACCCAATCCTAAACTGAAATGACCCAAATCTTCAATCGTCCGAACCTGAAACGACTCGAACCCAAACCCGAGAGATTAACTCGAAATGGAATTAATTATATTTAAATGATCCGAATATGGAAAGAGTCGAACCCGAAAATCTGAAGCTCAAACCTTAAATTATCCAAACCATATGACCCGACATCGAAAAAGGCTCGAACCAGAATTGATCTGACATTTGAGCGATCCGAACCTAACCCAATTTGAAAATGAAAATTAACCGAACCCATATACCCGAAATTTCCTTAATCCGAAACTGACCGAACCAAAATTTAACCCGACCTGTCCATTTGTATATACATAGGGTTTTACTATCAAAGGAACAAAAGAAATTATTCCACATAAAGAAAAATATTAACAAAGCAAAATACAACGCACTTTATCTAGCAATAATTGAAATAAATTATAAGTTAAATAAAATAATAAATTATAATCACAATACATTAACTATAAAATAGAAAACTATCAAATGAAAACAGGTTAATCACAATAACCTTTTAAATTAAAATAGTAAAAATAAAATGATTATAAAAATATTTAATTTAATTAAATGTAAATAGAGTTTTTAGTAAAATAAAACTGTATATTAAAAATGTTTAATATATCCAAATTTTTAATGAAAAATAGTAAAATGGTAAAAATAAAGTAATTATAAAGATATTAGTAATAAAAATAGAGTTTTTAGTATAATAAAACTATAATAGTTTAAGTAATGGTATTTAAGAAATATATTTGAAAAATAAGGGTATAATGGGCAATTCAAAAATTTTACAGGTGAACGTACTTTTTAATATAGTAGGTAGCAATTATCATAGATATTTTTTGGTGGAATTATCATAGATATTGAATCTTATAACTATGAATTTTTGAACAACTAATTAAGGAAAAGGATAAAGAATAAGCTGAATGCGAACATCAACAATGCAGATTGGACCAATGTGCAGAGAACAAATTAATCCACAACGCATATTATTGATCTCTTTCTATCTTTGATTTGATATATTGGCCTTTGGAAAAATAATTATTCCATGATTAAGACTTGGTACTAATTTATGGATAATCGATCACATATCCAACTGAGCATCCCACCTCAAATCTTAATTACAAGAATTTGATGCTTATTCTTTGGGTGACACCATTACCATTTTGGTCCCGACCCTAGACAGTACACCCACTTCACTAAACTGTTTGTAGAAATGGAAAAAACCATCAGTACGTACTTCATTTTCCTATAAATAGTGATATCTTGTAGAGATGTTTTTAGTGATCAGAGATATAATTTAATTTAATTAGCATATATATTTCCCTTTATAATTCCTGTGCAGCAGCAGGCATTGATTGATGTTATGGAAAAGCAGGGAATTAAGCCTCATGTTGCAGTGTTGCCAAGTGTTGGGATGGGGCATCTGATTCCCCTGCTTGAGTTGGGTAAGCGCCTCGCCCTTCACCATGGCTTCCGCGTAACCTTACTCCTCATTACCACCAATACACCGCCCTCCGCTGCCCAAGACCAACTCCTTTGCTCTCCCGACATTCCTTCCGACCTCCACATCCTCAAACTGCCCCCTGTCGACGTTGAACAAGTAACCACCCATGACATGCTTATTATGACCCGCCTCTGTGTCATTACAGAGCACAGCCTAATTGGCTCTCTGAAATCTGTCCTTGTTGCCTTAGGCCTAGGCCAAACCAGAGCTCTGGTTACCGACTTTTTCTCTACGCAAGCTTTTGACATCTGCAATGAATTGTCCATTCCGGCCTACTTGTTTTCTACTACTTGTATTGCCTTTTCTGCGTTCGCGCTCTATCTGCCCAAGCTTGACAGTGATGTGGAGTGCGAATTCATCGACCTTCCCGAACCGATTGAGGTCCCAGGTTGTAGTCCCGTAAGGACAGAAGACCTGCTAGACCAGGTCCGGAACAGGAAGAATGACGAGTACAAATGGTTCTACTTTCATGTGAGTCGCATGCCCTTAGCCTCGGGAATACTTCTGAATTCGTGGGAGGATCTTGAACCCGTGTCACTCAAGGCAATAAAAGAAAACCCCTACTTCAAGCACATACCGACTCCTCCTGTGTACCCGGTGGGGCCCTTGATCAAGCAACAAGAAACATTAAGCAGGGTGGACGTGGAGTGCCTGGAATGGCTGGACAAGCAACCGCCTGATTCAGTCCTGTTTGTGGCTCTGGGAAGCGGCGGGACTTTGTCGTTGGAGCAGCAGAACGAGTTGGCCATGGGTCTGGAATTGAGCCAACAAAGATTCATCTGGGTGGTAAGGCACCCCACGGATGTAACAGGTTCAGGCACATTTTTCGACTCAGGTGGAAGCCAAGCCGAAATGAATGAGAATGACCCCAGAGGTTACTTACCGGAAGGTTTCTTGAGGAGGACGGAAGGCGTGGGATTAGTGGTGCCATCGTGGGGTTCCCAAGTAGCCATACTTGGGCATCCTTGTACGGGCGGATTCCTGTCTCATTGCGGATGGAACTCATCCCTGGAAAGCATAGCTCACGGCGTACCAATCATCGCATGGCCTCTTTATGCGGAGCAAAGGATGAACGCCACAATGCTTGTCGACGACATTGGAGTTGCTTTCAAGCTAGAAAAGGGGGCAGGAGGACACACGATTTTCGCACGACAAGAGATATCTAGAGTGGTAAGGATGGTTATGGAAGGTGAACAAGGCCAAGTTATGAGGAACAGAGCAAAGCAACTGAAACAAAGTGCTGCCAAAGCACTGGATAATATGAATGGCTCCTCTCATCATTCCCTTTCTTTCGTCTCCAACCTATGGAAGACTACTACCGACCAAGTCCTTTAATTTGTCCATGAACCCCTGAACCCTGAACCCACCCATTATTATTTACTAGGAGTATAATAATTTCTTTTGTCTTATAAATTGCATTGCCAGTGTCTGTGGGATTTGCTTCTACTGTTCTGTTCTGTTCTGTTTGCCTATTAGATATGAGGCGTTGAATCAATATTGGGCTGGTTGTAGCTGTTTCAATTCTTTCTAGTAAGAAATTAAGTCCCTGGCTTGTAAGTACTTGTTGGTATAATAAACAGATGGGTGGTCTTTGGGCTTAGATCCCCAAATTTATGATGGATTCATCATTTTTTGGGCCTTCAACTATCCTCTAAGCTAAGCTTACAATATATATGCTAGAAGAGAAAGACAAGTTATAGATTTTATTCAAAGAGTGTTCTTTCTCCATACCATTATTCATTATTGATCAAGGGGTTGTTGAAAAGGAAAATACAAATTGATGTTTAATACAAATGGTAATCTAATGTAGGAACATATACTTCATTTTGTGTGTATAAGTTTTACTATAGGAGTATTTATTTATCAACTTGTTCCTACAAGATTGAGTTGAGTGTTTGTAGAGGGCCATTTGCAATCTCGGTTAATAATGGGCCGGGAGACCCAACACCCATCTCAGTTAAGTCACCACTGGATAATATATATAGAGACAGAAATTAGTTTTCAGCAATGGACAACAAATCATTTGTAGGATATATTATACATTAGGAAGCAGGCCCAAACCTTAACAACATTATATTTTTAGCAATCATCTTTCAGCATTCCAATCCCACCAATCTGGCTGATCATGAACAGTACCCCTGCACCTGCGCTATTCAACCAAATTAAAGATGAATAAAATCCTTTTTTTCCCACTATCTTCCATAACTTCAAGTTATATGAACCCAAGAACCAATAAATTCATAAAATAAAACTTTTGAAAGAAACAAAAAAATCCTTTAACAAGCGAGAGCTGTGGAGATGTTAGGATTTAGGACTTAGGAGGATATGTAGCTAGGTACATTGCATCAATATATGATGGGATATTGAGCCGACAATCAATCTGCCTTTGTAATCAATACATGTGATTTCTTTCAGTTAATTGAGCTTCAAAAAGGAATATGTTTGATTTTTTTTTTTTATCCCTTTTCTGGTTTTCTTTTCCTTTAATTTCTTTTCAACAAAATTAATAATAATCTTATCCATATACGATTTACAAAAGCCAAAGGATGAAGGAGACCCCATTTCTTTCATTCCATGAACCTATCTTTCTCTGTCGAAAATTCAAATCCTAGATTTCTATAAAGTTCAGCTCGGATTCTATTAATCATGAATGACATGTGTTTTTTGCATGAAATTAATTTATTGTTCTATATACCTCCAACTATATATATATCTATATGTTCTTGTAATATTTTCAAACTTGTAACAACAAATTAATATTCAAAAAAAGAACAACAAAAATGGAAGCCCCGAGTCTAGATGTTGTTTAGAGAAAAATATAGAGTCAAATATAGGGAGAAGAAAAATTTGGGGTTGATAAATTTCAAAGAAAGAGAGAAGGCCAAGAATCATGTGCGGCAATTTCTTTGGTACTTAGGTGGAACATTCATGGAAAATTCTTACTCATACGGACGAAATAATGGTGAACAGATCTTTCTCTCTATAATAATTAATTCAATATATAAAGAAAGACTTTTGGAATCAAATCTTTGTATGCAATAAAATTCTTTTTATGTTTCCACCAAGAACTTGTCAAGTAGGAGTGATTATTAAGGGAAACAAAATGTCAATGATATCTTTCATGTGGATTTCTGAGTGATTAGCTAGTGATTTAATTAAGGTCTATCGTATAACCAATTTCATCTTGAAGATGCCAGCTTTGACTACAATTATGTTGACATAAGCCCCTTGCTTATGACATTTTTTTAGTAGAAAATTAAACAATGTCAAAATGCATTTAATTATTCAGCAATAGGCCAAGAACCCATTTGCATGTTTTCATTATTCTACTACTCAACGAACCGATTTTTCCATTACGAATTTGTGGTCTAGGAGATCCCCTTTTTTCAGTCAAAAATTCAAAAAAAAAAAAGAATTTTGTTTGAGTGTATTTCCATATATAATTTAACCTGATATCGAGATTTTATCAAATTTCTTTTTTTTTTTAGAAAAATTTTCTCAAATTTCTTATGTATATAATTTATCAGAATCAGAAATATAGAATGATTGGATAAAGCATTGATGGAAAGAATTTTTGGGTCTTCCCTCATTTTCTAGCTACCTTCTCATCAAGAAACGGTGACAATAGTATTGCATTAAAAATAATTAAGAAGGTCTTGAATGACCTCAATATATATGTTCACGTATTCTAGGTTATCCCTTTCCCTTTGCATGCATTTTGCATTGCATTTTTGCATCAGATCAGAGGCAGAGCCTCAGATACCTACCCACCATTACTACCTTCTTGGATTTACTTCCATTTTCAACTCTCTTTTTTGGGGTGAAAAAGATTGTAACATCATCTCCACCTACACTTTCTTTTTCAATGACAAGAATGCATATCTTTTTTTTTTCTTTTCCCCTTAAACTATGCAACTAAACTTAAATTAGTATGGTTAAATCTCTGTTTAGCACTACCACACGATTACAATTAGTTGAGAAAAAAAAGAAAAAGTATATATATTTCAAATATACATATGCCACTACATCCTTTTATAAACCTTTTATGGTCCAAGACCTAATTGTTTTTGAGATCTCCAAGACCTAATTGTTGATTTGCATTCGAAGATCCCTTTGCAATTCTATTTGCCAGTTGCCACACCCACCTTTTATCATCATCTAATTTGCAATTCCAGCTTAAAAAACTAAAAGAGATATTTACCAAAATCTTGTTTTCCATTCATTCCCATTTCCCACCAACCAAATGAGTTAAGTGTTATAGGAGAATGTTTCAAGGCCTAAAAAGCTTTTAAGGTATGGAAAAAGTGTTGTCATGAAGGGCCAAACTACATCTTTATTATCCAACAAATTAATCATGACAGAGTGAGTAATCTGTTAGCTATAGCCAACAAGTTTTTTTTCTCTCTCCTAAATTCTAATATCTGATCTCAAGTGAAGGCTGAACCATGTAGTATATAGTTTAAGTTTGTCAACAAATCAACATAGAGATATTTTCGGGAAAGCAACAACACCAAGAGGCAAGAGCTAACATGAAATTAAAGAAAAAACAGTAATACTATATATATACAAAAAGGGCATGAACAGAGCAAATTGACAGTTATCCATTTTAGTAATTTTTTTTTCCCTTGTTTTTCTTGGAAGAAATGTATTACACCTAATTTTAGCTTTGTTTAAGCTTTTTGTCTTGTAATATACAATTCAACTTTTACAACTTGGCAACTACACCTCCCAATCCCATGTCTGTCCTTTGCTACAACCCTCCTTAAACATTCACAAAATTCCAAAAAAAGGAACAAAATTACAAGAAAAAGGAAAAAGAAAAATTAGTAGGAAATGTTACAAAGCATCGATTAGTTTTTGTTTCTTGCTACACTCTAATCCCAACAGCTCCATTTCTCTGGTCCTTTTCCCATTACATCCACCAACAACATTTTCACTTGTTGAAGGTATTTTAAAAATGTTGACCCCAAATAGCCTCACCATTTGAACCGGCCCAACCGGGTTCTCCAAAACCGAACCCATCCCCGTTCTTGTCTTCCAGTCAATGTAAAGCTGCTTCTCCGGCCCCGTGGATCTCTGAAAGCTCACAATGTCACCCGCTTTGAGGTTCTTCTCCTTGACAAAGCGGCTCCAGCCTTTGGTTAACACATAACTCTGGCTGCTGTTCCAATAAGAATACCTAAACCTCCAAACTTTGCCGGTGACGTCTTCGAAATTCAAAAGAAGTCCTTTGGCAGAAGCGGTTCCACTCTGCAGCGGGAAGTACTTCTCGGCGTGCTGCTTAGGGATTACGAGACGGTTCAACTTGCCCACATCGCTTGGGGTGACGGCTTTTTCGAAGAGCTGCTCACGCGCTTTGAGGTCGAGGCCAAAGGAACCGAATCCAGAGTCGGTTCTGACCACGCGTTTCCCATTTCCATCGAAGCCGTAGCTCCTCCGACTCTGCTCCAGCTCATCATTGTAGGTATGCTTACGCAACATGTCGACGATTTCGGCCTTGGAATGCGAATTGAGGAAGGCCATTTCGATGTCGTCTTCTTCGGATTGTTTGAAGTTAGTGACGGCATCCCGGCCCCGGAACCTCTGAGCAGCGATGTCATAGGCTTTGGCAGCCTCGTCTTCTTCATTGAAAGTGCCAAGCCAGACGCGTTGGTGTTTCTCGTATATCTGAGCGCCCCAGCGGCCGTTGGGTTGGGGAACAACGCCCTTGTACTTGGAAGAAGGGAGCTTTCTTGATTCGGCTTCCACCCCGGCTTCAGAATCCACAATCACGCTGGTTCCGCTCCCCATCCGGCAGAGAGAGTCAGGGGATTTGGTGACGGGAGGCGGATTTGAGGGAGAAATGGATATGGATAGGGAATCACTAGTGGTGCTTTCATCTATGCAGCTTCCATCCATTTGTGCTGGTGCTTTTTTTGGGGGGGTTAAATTTGTACAAAGAAATTCCCAAAAAGAGAAGTAGAAGAACAAGGTTGGGTTTGTTGTTTGTTGTTGTTTGTGTGCTGTGTTTCTTGTTTGACTGAAAAATGGTACAGAGGAAAGAGAGGTGTGAGTTGGGTTTGTTTGAAGGGTTGTGCGGTGATGTGTTGTGTATATATAGGGGATAGATAATTGTTTCTAAATCCAATTATTAATTTAGTTAATAATAAGTATATTTCAAAAATGAAATAAAATATATATCTTTGACAAAAGAAGAAAAAAGAAAGAGTATTTTCTTGGGGGAGTTAAATGGTAATGAGATATGGGGGATGTGGGTTGGGATTATAGCCTATAGGGTGGGTCAACCCAAGGGGGATTGGATGGTAAGGAAGTAGGAAGATTCATGGAGAGAGAGTGGGGACAAGAAAAGAAAAGAAAATAGTTGTAGGCTTGTTGTAGTTGTAGTTGTAGGGGTATTACTATTATGAATAATAAAATAGCAGTATGTATTTTGGTTTTGGTTTTGGTTTTGGGTGAAAGGAAAGGAAAGGAAAGAGTCAATAGTAGTATGTGAGTGTTGTGGGCTGTGTATGTGAGGTGGGACCCAACTGAACAAGTTGATGGGGTTCACATGACTGTGGACCGTGTATTAGTTAAGTTCATCCCCCCTGAGCTTTGCTGCTTCCTGCTGACCACCAGCATGGCATGCAATGCATATGCTTTCTTTTTTTTCTTTTTCTTTTTTCTTTTTTTTTGTTAGTAAAACATTTACTCATACACAATATCTGTAACTAAAAATAATACTCCTAATTATTAATTGTTATAAATAATTTATTTTTTTTTAAAAAAAAAGATCAAAGAAAAAATGAAAATCTTATCTGATACTGGTGCAATGGGTGCTGATGAAAATTATTTGGTGTTTGGGTTTTATTAGAAAGAAGAAAGAACCAATTAGAAAGCAGATAAACATTGAGTTTTTTTGAGTTCCACTAGGATGGGTAGTGGGGCCTAAAGAAGGGGATGGATAGACATTGAAGACAAACATGAGCAGGCAAGCTGAGATGAGGGCTGAGGGCTCAGAGGCTCATCCAACAAGAAAATTCCCATAAAAACTATGTATGAACTGCCTTCATTTGATTCGCTCAAACTCTCCAAGTTTCCATCAGTTTGTCTTATTGGCTAGGTTCTTCGCCTTGATTAGTATCTTCCTCCTCATGAACCCAAACAAACCCATGCTTCAATCTTCAATCTCCCTCTTCTCACTTCCTTCCTTTCCCTCATTATTTTGATAATAATAATAATAATATTTCATCATTTAATTCCATTATTTCCAACCAACATTGACATATTGTGCTCCCTAGTGGGTTTCCCCTTGTCTCTCTTTTACCCTTTTTATTATCTCCCCTTGTTCATGCATGCACTCTTCCTAATAATGCAGGAACCAACCCCTTCCCCTTCCATTCCATATCTTAACTGTTTAGATCTAGTATTACATTTTTTCCCATCCTTATTGACATAGGGAATCTTTCCCCTTTTTTTTTTTTTATAAACTAAATAACCTAAGTCATAGTATATACTTCCAAATTAATTTAGACCATTGATTCATCCTATCCAACGGATTATGGACTCTCATATGTGGATTTTTTGTATATTATTTATTACCAAATATATGTAATATATACTTTAAACCTCACTTTTTGAGTCTCGACTAATTTGAAGTCAGGTCATTATTACTAAAAAAAAAGAAGTCTAGGTCACTAAATTTATAAAATTGTCTTAGTACTATCTATTTTATCCATTTAAAAGATTCAAATATAAAATCACACTTACATATTGGTGCGTCGAATTCATTTCATTCAATGGAATAAGTGTTACCGGTGATAATCTATAATGAGATTTGAAAATGAAAGATATTACTAGTATTTATTAATTCATTAAATAAATAAAATAAATAGAAATAGGAGTAGTAATATATGGGAGGATAATGTACGGAGTAGTCCTAGGTGTTTGGCTCCTTGCTTCTTAATACCCCACAAAGCAAGTTGATTTTAAAACCGAGAGCTGGAGACGGTGGGTCTCCGGTTTTGGCTTCGGTTTTGCTTTGGATGGGGCGATGGGCCTTGCCCTTGGGGGTCCTACCCGGAGATTCCACTTTGATTTTTCCTTTCAACCATTTTTATAATTTTTATTTATTTACGATTAATAATTAGATATATATATAAATAAATAATTTTTAATAAACATAGACCGAGGGATTCCGGATTAACATGGAAATGGAATTGTCTTTTACGTACGAATTCTGGTTTCCATTCAAAGTTTATTTATTTTTAAATTTTAACAAAACAAGAAAAATATTTACTAGTAATTGAAGAAAAACATTAAATGTACGGTATTCCATGTATAAATGATACGGAAAAGCTGTCTTTCTGTTAAGGCCACTCCTTACTCCTTACAAGTGGGAAGTGGGAGCGAACAAATGTAAATTTTTTTAAAATATAAATATATACTATAAAACATGAAATAATGGATGGATAGGATAGGACTGAGACTGATTAGGAGGCAGAGCAGGGTCATCCTTCTTCCAATTATGAAGATCAACTCTATCATCATCTATGTCCCTCAGTCCCTCCCTTCATCATCCTCCATTTCTCTGCTCTAATTAAGATTTAAAATTAATCACATCTTAATTACCCATAATATATTCCCCCTTCATTTTTTCCTTACAACATCTTTTTGACAAGTTTTAAAAATTTTAAAGTAGAATTTTGCTGTGAGAAAACTTTAGAAGGTTTAAGTGGGTCATCCAAAGTTGAACGAGTCATATTAATTATAGAAGGATAATCTCATTTGAGATATATATATATGATGGGGTTTGGGGCATTATGCATGATGCCAAAGGAGAATTATTATGTTGATGGTACAATATTTTTTTTGAGTAGGTTTGATGGTACAATATTGGCTACAAGATAAAACTTAGTTTTCTTGCTTATAATTTGTTTCTACTTATATTTCTTAGTTGGACATTATTATTAATTAGCTTTGAGGTAATAAAGTAAATACTGAAATCACAACTTAATTATTATATGCATCCTTTGACACATAAGTGAGGGAGAGAAGACCTGCTCCATCCATCTTCACAAGAAAACGGATAAGAATATCAGACCATTTGTTGTTTTTTTGGGTACAGAAAGCGATAAGATTTTCCATATAAAGGAAAATATTTTCTTTGTATTTTTCTTTCTTAAACAAAAAAACAAAAAAAAAAAAAACTCACAATAATATGCACAACATGGAGAAGGCATTAATTTCTACTATATAATAAACAAACCAAATTATAATTTCAATTTTCACGAGATGTCCATGCATTAAATTTACTTTATAACATGAACATCAATTCTCTGATCGATCATATATATATATGCGACAATAAATTTGTAGAATAATAACAAGATAATTAACTGATTAATCAAATTTACAAATTAAATTAACAAAGCACAGTATGTATTGTATAGTAACATTAATTAGTAGCTTTATAAAAATAATTATGATAAACTATTTTAGGGTTTAGGATTGTGTAGATGCCCGCCTTGTGTGGGTTAATAGAAAAAGATTCCCTTTTTGCTGCTTTTGGTTTCCATTGGCACTTGGAAGGGAAAGAAAATCCAGATTGATTTTGTATGTTGATATGGTTATTGGTTAGTGATTCTCTTACATTATCAGCTTTCCACATTTAGGTCGGCTGCCTGAATCCAACCAAATGGTAGGGGCCACGTCTCTCCCTCCCTTATTATCCTTTTTTTTTTATTTAATTTAGTTCTATATATCTCTTCTTAATTTTTTGTAGTATAATTATATATGTACATGATGTGTTTTATACGTCAAATTTCATCGAATGTGACCATGAAATCAACCTCCCTTTCCCTTAATTGATCAAATTTTGTATTTATTTACTGACCAAAACCTAATCTTTTTTTTCTTTCTCAACCATTAATCTATATTATCTATTCCCTGGCTAATCACATGTTTGATTCCACTAAACAATCTCTTAACTGGTTTAAAAGAATCTCATTAATTCCTATATCTAAACGTGGATATAATATGTAATTAATTAATTAAACTCAGTTATGGGATAAAGTTAATCAGATTACAACTGTTTCTTGCACTTTCCTTCCCTTTAATCATCATCTTCATCTCCATCTCCATCTCCATATATCCATTCATTTCATTTCATAATGGATTTTGAGTAACTCAATGAATATTGGATGGTCCATAGATCCATCATCTCATCTTGTGCTTTTATTTTATCTCTTTCGTTTGCCTGCCCATACCTATCCTTTTCACTTTGATTATTTACCTTTATACTTTTCTTTCTTTCTTTCTAAACTTTACAATATGATTTCTAAATTAATCATTTTCAAATTTAGGTAAACACCTATCACTATAATTGGAGTCATAAAGTTTTTTCAACAAAGAAATCTTAGTTAATTTACTAATTAAAAGATGTTGCTCGTTTCTTTTTTACTACACCTTCTAATTAGTTAAATGATTAATTACAATTATATTATATATAATAATATTATAATAACTTATCATAAATTGAACAACCAAACAAAATTTGATGAGGGTTTTTGTTTTGTATAGTGAGAGAATTGGATCATGACGAATTTGTCAAACCGTATTTCACATGTCATCATTTCCGAATTCCCAATTTAATTATTTAGTTAATTAATGCCTAGTATGCTTCAAAAGCAAAGCCATGTGTGTTTATCTACTTCTTTTTAACTTTTTACATTAAAATAAAACCTTTGTGATTATCTCAAATTAAAGAGAATTAATTTTATAAAATTAATTATCTTATGTTATATGTGAGTACCATGCTCCCACTTTCCCACTGCCTAGGGCATAATTTCGGTTGTAGATGACATAATATATGACTCAAGGCGGCTGCGCCACATCAGTTCCACCGACGCCCCCATGCCATGTCATCATAATTAGGTTTAAAGAAATAAAAGTTGTGCAATTTCCCGTTTGTGACCAAATTAATCACAAATCATAAGACTATTATTATATATATGGAATCTTGAATTTGGATGCATGCTTTAGGAAAATTCTGGTTTAATTAAGCGTGCTTTTTGAAGTGGCTTTTGATGATCATAACAAGCTAATATTGACAAATTAGATAATAATAATAATAATCATGTACATATATAATTCCTAAAAGAACTTTGATCTCAACGTATATGTCTCTCTTTTTTTTCTTTTCTTCTTTGATGATCTCATGGTATCTAGAAATTGGATGATATGGGAATTATGATAAGTTGGAATTTGAATTAATATATATCAAGGCCCGGCTGGGCATCAACTTTTTGTGTGTTGCTAAGATTTTAAGTCATCAAATATATTTTTAATAATTGCGTTATAATAAGACATCTTGGAATAACAACAAATTAGATAAACTCAGCCACTTAATTTTCCATCATGATGTTAAAATAGTGATAAAAAAAATGGAGTGCCATTTTTATGATTGAAACTTTTGGAAAAATATGAAACTCATTTTAACAGAAATTATTACTCAAAGAACTTAAATATATGACCATGCATATGCAATAAATTTTCATAAATTTAATTGAATCCAAAAGGAATCTCCTTTTTAGGTCAGGATAACTTTACATTATTGACTATTGCAAGGGAAGAAGGAGATGATCATGAGATGATATGTACAACTTAATTAAAAATAAATAGCCTACAAAAGAAAAGATTAATCTGTTATAAACTTGTTTAGGGATAATGCCACATCATTAGTGATGAAAAGTAACTCAATCTAAATCCACTTTTTGCAATTTGCAAACCATAATCAAGGAACAATAATTGTTAATATTAACATGAAAAGTTGGATAATCGTATGGTGCGAGACTATTCTTTTCGTCGTTTATAATCTCTGATTATTGATTAATGAAAGTGATTATTTGATTAAAAGAAAAAACACGAAAAGTTGATGACAACCCACAAAATAAAATTTGTATTTTTTCCCTCTCTTTCTATTTTTTTTTAATATTTACAATTTAATCTCTTTCTAATCTCTTTGTTATCATCACATTGCACAATAACTACTAAAACTGAACAAAAGATTACTCAAAAAGGGAAAAAAAAAAACCTCAACAAAAGAAAATTCAAAAACTTATACTTTATGGAGCCAAATTAGAAGGAAAAAAGAAATGATAGCTAGAAAATGTGGATTTGGGATTTGTGGAACTTTCTGCCTCGTCAACAACACGCATGATTCCCTTTTCTTTTTGTTTGTTGTGTTATCCTTGCAACTTGCTTTCTTCACACTGTTCACACACGCAACTATTCCTCAAATCCGCCCATGAAAAAAATACCTGCTTAAAAAATGCTTTTGTTGTATTGCCAAAAAAATAAAAAATGCTTCTGTTGCCTGTTGGTTTAATTTAAAATAAATTTAATACATTAATTTAATACATTAATTTTTTAATATATTTAAAAGCCAATAGAATACTATAGACTATAACTAATTGAATTATTAATAATAAAAGTAATACAAAAACTGAGAGTGAATTATGAAATCTTTGACTGTTGCTTCATCCTCTTTACCGACGTGGACAACGACCCACCTTTTCGGGTCAACCCACGTGATCTCTACAACTTATTCACACACCTTAATTCCATTAATAAAGATTTTTATTTGAGCTCTAGTCCTAGTAAAACAATCATACCACTAATTGCAATAAGATAATCTTGATCTTACTGAATTTTAATTGTTGAGATGATTAAAGAGATTTGAAATCTAACTATTTGATGCTCCATAACACACACACACACACTTGATATTATTAAATTATTAATTAATAATAAGGTTGAGATGTAAAATGCGTAAAGTATTGTTACATGCAAGAAATTTGAATGTGTCAAAAACCAAAACCACATTTCAATTTACTAATTAACGACAAGATTAGAATAGAAGATAAGTAGGTATAGATCATTTTCTATGTTAAGAAACATGTGAGGCTGCTTAATAAGGAAGTCCCAAATTAACCAAAATGTTGTGCCTAACTTGGGAGTTGAATGCAAGTGTCCATTGTCCAAGAGGAAATCTTGGTCAAAAATAGCTTGTTTTTTAAAGCAAAATCAAATTAAGAAGAGAGGGAAGCCAACCTTGCTAATTATTAACATATAATACTCCTAATAAATGGATGGAATGGGATGAATATTGAGTAGGGGGGAGGGAATAGGCCTAAATCCGAAAATACTAGTAGGTAGGAATAGGAAGCTTAGGCTTTTGGGAAATGGTTACTGTTTCATGTTAACTGGAAGTTGCTTTTGTTGACTAAAGAAGGGAATCAGATCAGAAATGAGAGCCAATGGTGTTGAGTTGAGGAGAAATGG
Organism: Corchorus olitorius; assembly: GCA_001974825.2. Classification (NCBI taxonomy): domain Eukaryota; kingdom Viridiplantae; phylum Streptophyta; class Magnoliopsida; order Malvales; family Malvaceae; genus Corchorus; species Corchorus olitorius. Next base: position 33,398 of record AWUE01013495.1, on the reverse strand, counting down.
GGACCCCACCAGTCCATCCCCATCCAAATCTCAAATCACCCTCACCCTGTAATTTGTATTTGTATGGCATTTGCCACAGAAGAGAACATAACACTAACGCATCCCATTGGCTGTCAGGAATTAAAGATGGTGAACACTTCACAGGGAAGGTGAGAACTGGGGACAGCCAATAAGCTACAGTTTTCTCTCTTTGTCTTTGTTCTCTCTTCCTTTTGTTTTTCTTTTCTTTTATTTAGGGTTCACACTTTCAGACTTGGAATTCTTTTATATATGTCAGCAGCAAAACTAGACCCAGAACAAGTCTTTATATTAGGAATTACGAGCATTGATTCTAGAAATTACAGCATAAACAAAACATCTCCTCTCCGTATGTTCTAGAATTTACAGCAAATTATTAGCCAACAGAAATTTTGGACAAGATATTTCCATTACATTTACTTTCTAAAGTCTAATGACTTTCATAAAAGTTTGATCACACCATGGGGTCTCCGTCTCATTCATTTTGACTAAATAAATATATATATTATATACTACTATATTATATGGGAATGAAAATACTACCTTTTCATCTTTCAATTATGGTTAATGGGTCAAGGAACAACAAATTAGCTGTCTTTACTTACTTTCTTTCTAGGATTTTTCAAGAGTCTTCAATTGTAGGACCATTCCATTCTATTTATGCTAATTTCAATTTCAATATATATTTAAAAATTGTAGTTAGTTATTTTTAACATTTTCCCATCAATAAAATACACTATAAATCATTCTAGAATTTCAAAATTGCTAAATATGTAACAAAAAAAAAGAATTTAAAAATGTGAGTTGCTATCTTTTAAATTACTATCACTTGCAAATACTATTATAGTATATAAAAGAAAGAAAATCAAACATATGCTATGAAATATGAATATGATGCAAAAAAGGTTAAAGTTGCTGGTATAAAATATTTGCAATTTGTTTAAGGCACATGCTTAATTGTAGTAATATGGAAATAATCATAGTAGTAATTATTATAATAAAATAATAATTAAAGTGTGTCCAAACTCCAAGTTGATTGTGTTGGTGGAAGAATTCAAGCAGCCTAGGGCGATGGAAGGTAAGTAATTAAGGAGCTAAGACTAAGAGAGAGAGAAATGAAATTATGTTGCCGACATGGCACGCATATACTCAATGTTCCAAAGTCAAATAAAATTAGGCCACTTGGGAGCTTTGGTTGGCTGGCAATTGGCAATTGGCAATTGGCAATTGGCATTTTTTCTTTTTTGTAATTGAAAATCATCCTTTTGTTTGTATCTTCTTCTCTTCTGTTGCAGATAAGCACTCATCTTTCTTAGTCAATCTCAATCCTCTCATCATCTCCATTTCTCCCTTTCCATTCGCCCCCCTAATTCACTACTCCTATTCCTATACTATACTAATTCCACTTGCCACACTAGTTGCCAATTTTCCCATTTTATTTTTCTTCCAAAACCAACAATTTCGTTTCCTTTGTTTTCTACTCATACAAACAAATTAGGGTTCTAAATTAATTTCGTAGCATACGGTATTGGATTGGTTGGGTGAAAATGAAAAATTCTTATTTATTGCATTACAAGACTTTTTTTTTATGCTAATATCGAGGTCAACCAAGTCAACAACTTGCTGAATAATTGCTTATTAAATTTTCCCTAGTATATTAGCTAGTATGGGTGCATGGTGGACTAGATCGTTGTATAATTAGTACTAGTCTATGGTACTAGTATGAGTTTTTTGTACGCATAATTACTATTTTGGGAGCTTAACTTTTAATCATGTCATGGGAGCTAGTATTAAATTAGGTATAATTAACAAGCTTAATTAAGTAATTAATTAATTATAAAAAATGGAGAGTTTAAGAGAGAAGTCAACAAAATTAGATTAAGATCAAAAATCAGAATAAACAAAGAGTTATGGTGGCAAGACGTTATGGCAACTAGACTTATACAAGAATGAAGCAAGGGTGAGGGATGGAGATTGGAGATGGTGACCGCTCGTATTCATTATCCAATGGAGACGCCCATGCTTCGATTGTTACATTTCTCAACATCATCGACTAAAGATCAAGCGTACCCCAACATACAACTATATATAATTCCTGTATATATATATTTTATATACTCAAATTTATTGTTTTTTAATACTAGTTGTTGGATTTTTGTTATACATCCAATTATATATACATTGGGAATATTGTATAATTTCTTATTGTTGATTTACTACATGTTAACCATTATTGTTTGAATTGATGACAACAACTCCATATTAGATTTTTTTTATATTATTTTTCAATTGCAATTCTATTGTCTTTTTACTTTGAATTCTATTTTCTGTTTTTATATCAACACTAATATTAGCTAATTACCATTAAAAGAAAAAAAAAACGAAACCGAAAGCCAATACTAGAACGAACATAGAAATGAATTACAGCTTTTGATCATTTATATTTGGTTGGCATTTGTTTGAACTTCATTTAAACTTGTTTATGAGTAATATATTATTATTATTAACTAATTGGAGGAGTACTCCTTCGAGCTTATAAATAAATTCATTGGACTAACTTTTATATTAAGTAAGAGATTGAGTATTTTTCTTGGAATTATCCTAATGTGTATGGTTTTCTTTTCTATATATATATATATATATATATTATTATATAGTCATAGATGCTATAATAAAAGACAAAAAGGAAAATGTTGAGTGGTGTACTTGAGCATTGCAATTGCATTCATTAGGGTGAGCCACTTGTTGATGCAAATTGATGTTTATAAAGAGAAAAGATAGAAACCTAAATAAACCTAATTAATGATATATATAAAATGTACTGAATAATGATGATAAAGTGAAGTGATTTCCCCCGTTTTTGTATTTCATTTCATTTGTTTGGGGAAGGGATCAAATATCCTGTAATTCCAGACAAACAGCCCCCTAAGAAGAAAAGTCAGTAGTCCAAAACCTGTGTTTTAATTGTCAAATGACTCCAAGATGGGGAAAAAGAAATAAATTTAGAAAAACATGTGCTACCTAACATCTGTTGGATCCCATTTTCTCTGCACAAACCAACAAACAAGAAGAAAACAAAATCATTTGTCCAAAATTTCCAAAAAAACTGTTTTAATTTTAAGTTCCAATAAAAAAAAGAATATTAATTGGATGCATTGCAAATTTGCAAATTTGCAAATTTGCAAATTGCATGTCAAGTTAATCTGTATCTACAACCACAATTTATATTGTAAGAAGTACGTAGTACAAAATATTTGTTTGTTTCAGAATTCAGAGAGACGGACTACGTGGCCTTGTTTTCTCCCATGTAAGTTAAACATTAAACAAATCAAAGTTGAAATCTGCAGTGCAGAAAATATGCATCACAACATGTAGACTTTCTTTCTTTTTCTTCTGTATTATTACTTAAATAATTGTACGGAATTTTGATTAGTTTTCTTCCCAGAAATTGATTGAATTCAGATTTTCAGAGTGCAAAATGCTCGTGGTCAAACTGCATATTCATAGTCGCAGTTGGCAAATTAAGGTGTATGATATCTGACCCCCAACCCAAAGGACACCTATATTTAATATTTCTATTTCTTATAATTACAATAATACTTGAAAAAGTCGTACTACTTGTGTTTTTTATTTTTTTTTAACCTAATTTATGGATAATTAAACCTAAAATTAAAATCCAGAGTCCAGAGTCCAGAGTAGTAATTAAATAAATGCGTTTGGATTAAACAATAGTCAACTTGAGCTTAGAAGGTTAACATCGCCAAGTCAATGCTTCATTTCAGGGTTTTAATGTGACCACCCAACCCCTCCAATCCAATCTCAAATCTCCTTTATTAGCTTTGCTGCCCAAACCCCAATTTTCTTCTCCTCCAAGTTTTTGATTGTCGCCTTAACCTTAACCTTATAGGAGTATTAGTAACAAAATTGCTAGAGTTGTTAACTAAAAAGGTCAACATTTCTATTTGATATGAGTTTTGACATTTGACAAACCGAGCTAGACGTAGTAAAATCAGAAGCTTTGATGCCAATTTGTATATAATTATTATGACATTAATCAGTCTTAATGTCTTTGTTGATTGATGCTACTATTTGATTTAATCTCATTTTCTTTGTCAAATTTAGATTAGAAAAATTCAAAAAAGGGGGAAAGAATAATGAGAGTACAACACATATGGTGTAGGTAATAATTAGGGCCATTTACAGTGTTTGAAAGCCATTTGTTGATGGAGAATTAGGATAGAAAATATTCATACCAAAATAAAAAAGCAGAGGGGGAGACTAAGTCAATAAACGACGACCTTGATTGTTACATGGAAATTGGAATGGAAGAGATGGAGACAAAAAGCAAACAGAAATTAACGTCGGTGCTCCTGCTTGCATTGCTACTAGATATACTTTTCTGATTGCAGTTGGAGTAATATTTTTTCATCAGTAATTAAAAGTAAATTATTAATAATGGAGTACATTGGAAAGTTCAAAGTCTTCAGCCAGGCAGAGGCTTCAGGATTGTGAAATTTTGGGGTGAATTGAAATTAAATGTGAAAGCATCACAGATTCCCTTAGGAGTTGGGATATCCCAGTTACTAATTATTTTCCCCTAGGGCCTTTGGTGGACATATCTGTATATCTTGGACGTGAAGACATTTGAAACCTAGCTCGGCCTCAGGGCTCACCCCACCCACTGCCCACTGCCCACTGCCCACTCATTTATGCATGCATTAATCCTTTTGACTTAGTTTGATTTGTCAAATGCTTCTAATTTTGTATTGTTCCTTCCCCATTTACTACAATGATTAGTTGGCAGAGGCAATGTCTCTATTACATTTTTTTTTATCATTAAAATTTCTCAACGCTAAGCAATTGGTTGATTGTCTAATCCACATCCCGTGCATTCAATTTCTTCAATTCCTTACCAAAGTTCATGTACCGATATTGACCTTCGGAATCAGCCGTATAACTTGAAGATTATGGTCCCAAAAACAGCTGCTAGTATTCCCTTGGGCCAACAAAGTAATCATCCAAGTGAAGAGAAGAGCCGAGGGAAAGCTGATACTTAATCATAATTAATGCATCACAAGTGAACAAACTTGAAGAGAAAAGTTTAATGTTGCTACTAATATTTTCCAATGAAACAAATACAAATCGAAAGAAAGGTGCAAGAGTTGGTGTATAGTATTGTGATAAGAATCGCCTAAAAGTTGATGAACAAACCTGGGACCTCTTGGTATACATTAGTGGTGTCATTTACATAATTGAAGTGTGGATTTATGAATCTATGCTCACAAAATGGGTTATCATACATCTGTGACCTTATCCCCTTTGTTTTAACGGTGACAAAAAAAACAAGACTTTAGATACATTGCATTTTACCGGTGAATGAGACTTTCCAAAGACCCCATTTGCTTCAATTTGTCGAACCAAGCCAAACTCACGAACTCTTTTCTATGAACTAGTACAGCATCTCACATCTTTTATGGTATTCTCCATAATTGCATTCATGGTCCCCTCTATGCCCTCTTGGTGAGTGGACAACTATCAAAATCACTTCTCCCTTTCAACAAACACTACTAATGAGGATTAAGAGGAAGCGATGGTAATCCTTTGGCATGTTGACTCTCCATTTCAAGAAGCATTAAGGATTTTTGTCTTTGATACCGGTTCCTCTTTGCAGCAAGCGCTGAAAAAATTGTTTATCATACCAAGTTAGAATCAAAATGTTAGCAGCTGTACAAGTTCACCAGTAATGGACAGCAGAATAAATGATCATAATATTAGCTGTCAAAACAATCCATCTACAAAAACTTTAATATCATTCTAGGGTTACAAGGATAACAGAATAGTCTAAGTGATTTCAAATTAACTTATAAAAACTAGCAAGCAAATTACACAGAAGTATGCCTATTGACACTATTCTTGGCAATTGCCAGGATGCAGACCAGTCTATAACAGGTAGAGGTGATCAGTGAAAAGTAATAATCACTTCTCAGAGCATACTTAACAGACGTCGGCTCTAGTCCCTGCAATAAACTATCATCGCATGTCTGAATACTACTGGTTTATTTCATTGAACTCCATTTCCAACTCGAAAAATCTAAGTTTGATTCCCTCAAAGAACCATAGTCATGTATCGGAATATCAATCAGTATAGGAAGAGTTCGTAAGTATCTCTTTAGCGGATTATCAGAACTTACACTTCCAAAACACAGACTAACTGCACAATTGGTCAAAAATTTGAGGGGTTTGAATTGATTTCTCGGTTTCAAACTTTGGTGTCTCGATGAGTGCTTTACTAACCTATCACTCTATCTTTGGCCTCATCTAAGTGATGTAAAAATAATGCGAAAACAGCATAATTGTATAATATATTAATGCTGATACATAAATCAAACAGAGATAGACAAGCAATAAAATTGAACTACTGAGGTAATACTTACACATTAAATCTGAAGGTAGACCGAAATCATAATCATTTTTACCCCGCCTGATACAGAATATGTAGATCACCAATAGCAGCAAAGAAACAAAAATGAAGCATGATAGGCCTATTGCAATTTTACCACCCTTAGATAAGCGGCCATTCTCCCAAAACAAAGGACAATCTGGTAAAGGAGGTACCCCACACAAGCCTTTGTTACCAGAAAGACTGGAAGAAAAAAACCGCAGTTAATTCAATGAGTAAATTACATAAACATAGGTATTTACAAAATGCACGCAAAGCAGACAATCAGAATTGATATGCACAGCTCCAAAAGTTTACTTGAAATTCGAAGAAGATATATATAATAAAAGAATAAACTCAGAAATTAAACATACTCAATGGTTCCGCCATGCACACCAACAGAATATAGTTCTTCTGGTACTCGGCCCTCCAGTAAGTTATTATTAAGACGGCTGAAATGCACAAGCAAATTGTTAATGTTAAAAGTGAGTAATGATGCCATGGAAAATATCTAGATAGAAACAACCACGGAGATAGCAAGAGTAAGAGAGTTCTCACAAGCATCATATCATCATTCATCATATCAAGCACCACAGACATTTCTATATTTTCCTCTCCTTATGGAACTTTTGGGCTATATTGGTCCTTGATATGATGCTTTTGAACTCACAAGGTGCATTAAATCCTACTATTGTAATATGATCCACTCATATTAAGAATAAAAAAGACTCTGGCAGAGATGAGAATGGGACAGGGGATGTATGCACACAGTGGCACAGAGAAATAAAGATGGGAATGAGTACACAAGGGAAATGGTTGGATTCACACCCATTGAGAACAAAATAAGAGCTACATTTAATGTGGTTTGAACATTTAATATAGGAGATCTTCAAGTGGCTCCATGATAATATGTGATCTAAAGGCGGATATTTGAACATGTAATATAGGAGATCTTCAAGTGCCTCCATGATAATATTGTGATCTAAAGGCGGATATCCAGAATCGAGATGGCGTGGAACAGAAACCATAAAATTTGGAACTCATTTTTATTTAAGCTTACTGAGGTTATGACGTTACATAGGGAGCAATGATGCAATGTTCATATAAGCTTGCCTCACATAGTTGCATAGGGCTTAGAATGTCATCATAATATTTATTAAAAAGATATTGAGATAATTGAGCTTTGCAACAAGGTTTAGTTTATATGAATGAATAATCACAAGAACCTTTTGTTGGACAATGATTAAATCCAAAAAATAAGTGTAATTTTTGTAAGAAGTAAGTGAAAAGCAGAACACGTACACAAGCTGCAGATTAGAAGACGTTAAACTCTCTGGTATGGAACCTGAGAATTGATTGTTTGACAAATCCCTACAAAATACAATCCAGAAGCAATACAGTAAAGATTATGAAAATAATAAAATCAGAAAATATTATAACTTATCAGAAAAGACTCAGAAATTTTCTTAAATAAAGACACAATGCTGTCCAGAGAAATGCAATTGGAGATTAACCATAGCATTTCATTCATATTTTAATATATAGAAGTTAAACAGTCGCTTCAATAGTTTACCAAGGGGTTTGCAATAAAAACAACTTACAGTTTTGCAAGAGATTTTTGACCAAGTCCAGTCGGCAGAGTGCCCTCTAAAGAGTTGGAACTTAAGTTCCTGAACAATTAAAAAGTATTAGAACTTACGCCAACCAGACAAGTAATTCCAAAGTAGCAACAACAAAGGACTATAACTTATGGGGTAAATGGTTCAAGTGTGATAAGTTGGAAAAGACTCATATGAGTTTATCCCAAATAAACCATTTATTCCATTAACTTCTATGCATGGTGTACATGAGGTTTGTTTAATGGTGGTTAGTTAAGGACATAAAAGGTTGCCAGCTGATACTTACAGGTTTATCAAGTTTGACAAAAGACTAATCTGCTCACTTATATATCCCTTCAAGCCTTGACTTCCAAGATCACTGCAATATATGCATAAGCAATAAATAATGATACCAGCATATAGGTTAAAAAAATATACAACATTCAATTTCAGACTATGAGTGCTGTGACTCATAGAGTAAGAGCAGAGACAGCATTTACATTTGAGTTATGATAAGGCCTGTTCCGTTCTTGTTAGCATGACATGTAACTCCCTCCCAAGCATCCCAGTCAGTAGGAGCACAAGGATCACCATTCCAACCCATTCGGTCAGGAACACGAAGTGAATCTTTCAATGCTTTCATTGCAATCACTACAAAGACAGAGCAGCATAAGCACTATATGAATTGCAAAGTGAAAAAGAAAGGAACATAACCACCCTCTTTCTAGCACCAATATATTACAAATTTCTCAACTTTTCTAATCATAATTTTTTTAAACCAAGAAAATCAAGATGCCTGCCAAGAATCTGTTTTGTTGTCCTTCAAACATGTAGTGATCCCTTTTACCAAAAAAAAAAAAAAAGAGAGTTTTACCAAAAAAAAAAAACATGTAGTGATCCTCAACTTTGAACATAAGGCCCATTGATGGGTGGTTTTCAAGGAAATTAGAACAATGCCATGCATAGTAACCATTTCCGGCCACCAAACTCAAAAATTTGTCACAACCCTCGAACAGCAGTATGCTAGTAACTAATTATAAAAATTTTCCAGGAAATCCAAACAAATACAGAAGTAAAAAAAGGTAAATTTACTATACCTAGTTTCTAATTCACTTAAAAATTGAAAAAACTAGCTTGCCAAAGAAAAATTCCAAAGAGTAATGTGAAACAATTACTTAACCTATAAGAGCAATGATGTAACATTTATACTTAAAAACATCAAACTTTCCATTACCATAGTTAGAGTTGTTTTTAATTAAGTATAATAATAATAATAATAATCATTAATAGTAAGTAAAGCATTTAGAATTTCTTGCGTTGCATTCTAAAACTAGCCTAAAAGGTCTAAATTTTCTATAGAAGAAGCCAATCACTTGAACGACAAACCAAACTCACATAAGTAACTTTCAAGTCTACATGCATTATGCATATCGTAATCAACCAAAAAAATAGTCCATAATAATAAAATAGTAGTAAATTGTTTTACCTTGTTCAGGAAGTGTGGACAAATCAGCGGGAACCATGGCGTAATTCTCAAGTCCACTGATCAAAGGAGCCCCGACTACAGGCACCAATTTCACATTCAAAACAGAATTGCTTAAATTCTTTTCTGTATAATTCAAAGTGTAGGCTGCGAAGCTCCCAACTTGCTTGAATATATCCACTCTGCTCACGTTCTTGTGGTTGACCAGCACATCGAACACCCTCTCCCCTGCCTTCTTCACTGTCGAATCAATCTCCGCAAAATGAAACCACACCAAGTAATCAAGCTTCGCATCCACGTCTAACTCGTACTCCAAAGCGCCGTCATTTGTCACCGCCGATTGGTACAATTTCATCGGGAAGTAATTCGGTGCTTGCTCGGTACCCTTTATTTTTTCCTTGGTGGTTATAATTCTAGCGGATTCTGAATTGGCGGTTCGATAATTGGAATCGGATTGCCAGGAGCGGCCAAAGGAGTCCGGGTCGGAGGTGAAGCCGGGTCCCCATTGGGATGACCCGGGGGAGATTCTGCCGTAGTTGACTAGAATGTAGCTGTCTCCGGTGTGGGGGGAGTTGTAAGACAAAGGATCGATCTGGACAACTTGGAGAGAGCCGATGACGGGAGGGTCAGTGGCAATGCTGTAGAAACAGAAATCGAGCTGACCGTCCTTGACGAAAGCGAAGAGATCGGAGTAAGCGCCATCCCGAGCAAGATCCTCGGTCCAAGGAGAGCGCCAGGAAAAGACGAGAGTGCCCTCGACGGAAGCGTCAAAGGAAGGGGAATGGGATTTGCCGTCGTAGTTGTCGTAAACGGTGAATGTGCGTAGGTAGTAACGGCCGGAAGGGAGAGGGATGTTGTAGCAATTCTTCTTGCCAAAGGAGAGCGGGAAGAAACGAAGGGTCTTTTCGTGCTGCAGATGGAAGTGGAGGGGCTCGGAGACGACGGCAGTGGAGCCGCCGGTGAAGAACTTGTCGGGCAACCAGGAGATGTTGTAGGAGTCGGTGGAAGGAGTGAGGCCGCCGCAGTCAATGTGGAAGCTAGTGTCTGCAAAAAAGGAAAAAAGCAATTAGGCGTTAGCATTTTGGAGTGAGAATGAGAATTGAATTGAAGAAAAAGGAGGAGGAAAGTGATGTGCTCACTGTAAGGATATGGGAGAGGGGAGGAGGGAGAGAGGAGGAAAGACAAGGAAAGGAGAAGGAAGAGGAGTTGAAGGGACATGGTGAGCTTCAAGTGTTTGGTTTCAGGGATTTTAGTGATAGATTAGATTGGGTTTTCGGACAGGAACATGGATGGCAAGTGAGAAGTGAAAAGTTAGGACTAGGGACTTAAAAAAAAGGTGAAAGAAGGGCGAGATTAGCGGAGGATTGGATTCGGGCAAAAAGTCGAGAAAGAGATGACTTTTATTTATGAGTGAGAGCTGGTGCAGTGGACTGGTGCACTACTACTCAAAATATCAACTTCAGGCTGTTAAAATGTTGGTTATACTTATTATTAGTAGACTAATCTTACTCCCTGATTAGGCATATACTATCAGAATTAGAATGATTTTTTTCCTTTTAGCACCATAGATAGATTTGATTAGAATTTATGACAAGGTAGCAAAGCAAATGGCAAATGGCAAGGGATTTGCTATTGCCTTTTTTGGTTCAATAATTCCTTTTTCCTCTTTGGTTTGGTCCAGAAGATTTTTCGATTCCTTTTAATTGGTTAAGATTAGGAAATAAAGAGTGGGTCAATTATTGAATGGAGTATACCTTTTTGTTAAAGCTTTATATATCAAAGGAAGGATACATCATACACCTTTAATAAAAGAAACACAATCCATATTTATTTATATATTTTTTTTGTAAGAAATTAAAGTTAAGAAAAAAAAGGGAGACAAACAGAAGAATATATAGTATAGCCATAGGGCAGATTGTATCAGAAAACATTTGGGGTGAACCCCACGAAAATAATGGAAAAATGAAAGAGTTAAAAGGGGATTTGGTAGTTTTTGGAGGATTGCAGCATAATATAAGTAATGTAATATGTTGATGTTGTTGTGTTTTGTTTGTGGGGAAGATGGTGGTGGGCATATAACGGGGGGGTCCAAGCAGGAATTTGGTGATCAGCTCAGCTCATCACTGAAAATGATATGGGAAATGAGAGACCTATCACCATCAATACCATTAAGCAAGAAATGGTTGACAGCTTTAACCTTTAACCAACTTTTTTTAAAAAAACAAAAAATTTCATTATGTATGTATTCTATTTTCTATGTAAAAATAACCCGCGTTGACTGTTGAGTGATCCTAGCTAGTCTTAAAGAAAGCGTTAGACGTGGCATCCATGCACCCAACAGTACATTTAGAAATTAATAAGATAACCATAGCACTAGTGACGACTAGTTCTCATACAACATCAATACTAGTTTATCATCATTTCCACTTCATTCAACTTTAGAAACTGCAGGCTCTCGCAACTACTAAATGAACTCACATCTTTTTTCCTTTGACATTGGATCTCCTTTCTAGTTTTAGTATAATGGTAGTGTGAGAGTGAGGGGATGAAATCTGAACATTTTGTTGGGAATTCAAAAAGGGCCAATCGGCGGCACCAAAAGTCACATGCTTGATTTTGATTTTGCCTATATGCATAAACCCCACAGGTCCATATTGACAAATTAAATACTATATATACATAGAAGAAGCAAACTGTCTTTAATTGATAATTCTCACATGTTGCGTTATAGGCATTAACTCTCTCTCAACTACACCAATAATGGCAAATTAATGACACAACAATGTTACTAATCAACAATATACTATAGTACTAGCTTATTACAAAAATCTTAAAAAAAAAAACAAAAAACCAATAGCTTAATTATAAGATTTTTTTATGCATGCCTTTGTAATATTCCCACCTGCCCCACCTGCAACTGCAAACCCCTCGTTTGTAATAACACAAAAAATGCTCAACTGTCTATATTAATATTTAGAAATAAGTGATCTAACGGAATAACCAGCAAAAATTTGCATTCTGAGATATAAAATCATAAACGTTGAAATAGAAAAAAGTTTGTTATGTAAATTAGTTATGCAGATAGTCAACATTTTGTACTGGTTTCCGTCGATTGTGCCTTACTTGAAGCTACCCTTGGAAAAGTGCTAACTAATCAGTAAAATACTCAAGTTTTTCGTCTTCGGTGGCCTTAATTAATATAATAATTAATATAAGGGTAATTATTTGATACACCGACGGTGTAAATTTTGGACTCCACAAGCGGGTTGTGGTGTAGACACATGTCCATTTTTTTAATTAATTAAGTTTTAAATATTTCAATCTAGTTCCTAGAGGATACATGTCACCCTTCAGGACCCGCTTGTGTAGTCTACTAAACTCCACCACCGGTGTATTGTATAATTTGCCTTAATATAATCTTCTCACAAGTGACGAGTTATTTTGGCCGAAAAAAGAAAAAAAGTGACACAAGTTATAACCCGTGACTGACATAGAAGAGAATCTCTATACTTTGCTTCTTAAATCTTTCTTGTGAACTGACCCAATTAATTAAAGTAAGCCCACACTTTTGAGGTTTTGTGGCCCATAATCTTCTTCTGATCCAAATTAATAGAGAGAGAGAGCGGGAAAAGCCCATTACTGCCCATCAGCACTCAGCAATGGATGGATTCATGTCAACGTGTAAGATGTGGTGCACAAGGGAAGGGGTGTTCAATCCACTCAACTTCCTCTCTTCCACAATTAATACCTGAATTAACCGTCACTATAACAGCATCCCAAAATAAAAATACAAATCAAGAAAAAATCATAGAGTAAAAACAAAAGCCTAACTAGTGGTCTCAATTTGAAGTTGATTCGTGTAAACCACAGTGTCTTTGTTTCTATACTTTCTCCAACCCTCCCATTAAGCTTTCTTCTCCACTGGCCATGGCCGCCGTTGCATCCGGTGGAGCTAATATTGCTCTTATCAATCCTTGCCAAACCCAACAACGACTAAAACACCCATCTCCATCTCCATTTCTTGGAAACAAACTCAAACTCAAACTCAAACTCTCCTCAAAAACCGACCCCAAAATTCCCCCTATTTTGTCCTTGAAAGCTCAACTGATTGATGCGGTTCGTGATCTCTTTGTTGGAGTGGGAGTTGGGCTGCCATGTACAGTCATGGAGTGCGGTGACATCATTTATAGAAGCACTTTGCCCAAGTCCAATGGCTTAACCCTCACTGTGCCTGGTGCAATGTTGGCTTTGGGGGCTCTGTCTTATCTCTGGGCTACTCCTGGTGTGGCTCCCGGCTTCTTTGACATGTTTGTTCTTGCTTTTGTTGAGAGGCTGTTTAGACCAACTTTCAAGAAGGTGACTCAATCAATTTTGGATTTTGGTCTTCAATTATGCTTTCTTGTCTGGGGTTTGTTTTGTGGTTATAAGCCTTTGCTTTCTGTTTTTGACAGGACGACTTTGTTTTGGGAAAGAAGCTGGGAGAGGGTGCTTTTGGTGTCGTCTATAGAGTTTCAATGGCTGACAATCCTAAGGTATTACCGTATTGCATGTTTGAGAATTCCACTATTTCGTTAACTTTACTTGAATTATAAGTGGCAATTGATTTATCATGTTACTATCTGAATCAGGATGCTGAGCAATTTGACTAGGTTACTTTCATCAGTAAATGGTTTCGTATTTTGTGATGATATGTTTAATTATTTGGTATGATGACTCTTAAGACTTGAGAGGTAATTGAATATGGAGTAATTTATGGGTTCTGTTTGATCATCAGAGAGATGGTGACTTGGTCGTGAAGAGGGCTACTGAATATGGTGCAGTAGAAATCTGGATGAATGAGCGTGTTCGACGAGCTTGTGCAAACAGTTGTGCTGATTTTGTATACGGCTTTCTTGAGGTGTTGATCTCTATGACTACTACTACTACTACTACTACCACCATATAAGGGTATCATTATTTCAATAGATAAAGTCTAGTTTGATTGCTGAGGATAGATTACCTTTGCTTTTCTTTGTAATCCATGTGGATGCCTAGGTTTCTGACTAGGAAATGGCTCAAATTGTTATCTTGCAACATCTCTCAGGGTTCTTCCAAGAAAGGTGGTGAATATTGGCTTGTATGGCGTTTTGAGGGGGAGGCTACACTTTCAGATTTGATGCAGAGCAAAGATTTTCCCTACAATGTTGGTACTTCCATAAATCAGCAGTTTAACATGCTTCAGTTTAGCTCTCTAACTGCCAACTCTAGTAATTGTTTCACATAATATCAGGTGGAAACCATGATACTTGGGGAGGTCCAGAACTTGCCCAAGGGCTTGGAAAGGGAGAATAAAATCATTCAGACTATTATGAGGCAGATCTTATTTGCCTTGGATGGCCTTCATTCAACAGGAATTGTGCATAGGGATATAAAGCCACAAAACATCATTTTCTCTCAAGGTATTGGAATCAAGCTTTAATTAGTGAATAAGAATTTGCTAATTTTCAAGCATTCCAAGATTGATTGTTTGCTGCTTCAAAACATGAGCAGGGTCTCGTACATTTAAAATCATCGATCTTGGAGCTGCAGCAGATTTAAGAGTGGGAATCAACTATATTCCAAAGGAGTTTCTTTTGGATCCAAGGTAATTTCTTATCTAGAAGCAACATACATATCTCATTGCATACTGATGTTTAACTGATGACCAGTGTAATTCATGCCTGTTAAATATGTCTATAACCTTACTGCCAAAATATGTCTATAACCTAAGAATAGGCTTGGAATTTTTTCTCATACTTAACATTTGCAGATTGCAGTTCTCTACAAGCCACTCTTCAGATTCTCATGTTTAATTAGAAACTTTAAAACATAGAATCCTACCCCATAAAAATTCTTCTTGATTCGTTAAGGATTCAATTATTCTGTGTTTCTTAGATATGCTGCACCAGAGCAATATATCATGAGTACGCAAACTCCATCTGCACCCTCTGCTCCAGTGGCAACTGCACTTTCCCCTGTTTTGTGGCAGGTTTGTGTCTCACCAGATTCTCCCTAGTTTATGATATTCTCAGACAGGTTTGTGTCTAATTTTATGATCATCTTGTTCTTTTTTCTTTCATTGACACTTTCTGTTTTTATATTCTCAAACAGATGAACCTGCCAGATAGATTTGATATCTACAGTGCTGGTCTCATTTTCCTACAAATGGTGAGTGGAAGATTCTGCTCAAGTCATCTTTAAATGTTGTTTTTGAAAATACATATAATGTTAATGCTATTTGATGCAACACACTGATAATAGGTTAACCTTATTGAAATTAATAGTGCTTTGAGATTATATAATCAAGTGAAATTCGAACTTAAATTCATAAAAGAAACTGCAGAAGCAGTGATTGTGGATTTGAGAAGCTAAACTTCAAGAAGTGAATGGGGTTTTCCAAAGTTTAGTTCTGAACTAAGTATATAATCTTTTCACAAGTTGAATTAATTAAAATAATATGAACACAAAGCATCCAATGGTTGAAGCTGAGGTTCTCCTATGTCAATTGCAAGCATGGTCAATCTTATAAATGAACTAAGAATTTTCAAGTGAATGAAAAATCAGATAGAGAGGATGTGCGCAGTTTCAAGATGAAATCCTCAAAAGTTAGGCTTGCACTAGACAAGAATCACTTTATGAAGTGGTTAAGCATCCATAATATATACTAGCTTCCAATGTCTATAGTAAGGCTTTAACACCTTGACTTATATAGCCTTCAAAGTAGCAGATACATCATGTATGCTCATTTTTGATTGTATATTTCTAATATAACATCTATGGATAGCAAGATTGTCAATTTTTATTGATACTGCTGTTGCAGTCATTATGTTAGAATTGAAGAAGTTGTCCTATTAAACTCAAAATAGTTTTCTTCAAACAGGTATTTCCATCTTTAAGGTCCGACAGTGCCTTGATTCAGTTCAACCGTCAGCTAAAGAGGTGTGATTATGACTTGGTTGCTTGGAGGAAAACTGTCGAGCCTCGTGCTAGCCCTGATCTAAGGAAAGGATTTCAGTTGCTAGATTTAGATAATGGCATAGGATGGGAACTTCTGACATCAATGGTTCGGTACAAAGCAAGACAAAGATTAAGTGCAAAAGCAGCTTTGGCTCACCCTTACTTCGATCGGGAAGGGCTACTAGCTTTGTCCTTCATACAGAATCTGAAGCTGCAATTCTTTAGGGCTACGCAACAAGATTATGGGGAAGCTGCCAACTGGATAATCAATTTAATGGCAAAATCTGGAACTGAGAAAGAGGGCGGCTTCACAGAAGCACAGCTTCAGGAACTCAGAGTCTGTACCAAACTATAGTTACAATGCATTCATACAAGCATCAATCACACACTGGATAGTCTTTAACCGAGTCTTGTCCTCATTGTGCAGGATATAGAGCCTAAGAAGAAGGCAAGTCCCCAAAGAAATGCTCTTGCTTCAGCTCTTCGACTTCAAAGGAAGATTGTTAGAACATTGAATGAGAGCATGGATGAGCTTAGCAGACGCGGTAAAAGCATATGGTGGAGCAGATGGATCCCCAGATCAGAGGAGTAGAGAGTTGTATATACATAATTTTTTTTTTTCTTTTTCCCCCCTTTTTTTGGTGTAAATTTTGTGTATTATAGTGACGAGTACTGACCATTCTGTTTGAACAGAAAAATTATGATTAAGGAATTTAGCTGGAATTCTATAGGAACATACCAGGAATCTTTGGAAATGCACGTGTGAGTACATTTGTGAATAATATAAGTTTTAGTATACTTGTTGTGAATTAACTGAAACTGCAATGAAGCATATGCTGCGCTGTAGCTTTGCACGATTTTTTGTTGAAGACTAAACAATTCCAATGCCGTTTTCCTCAAAGGTTCCTTAATATAAACCTTACTTCTCCATGCCCTCACTTAGTTTTCAAGAAATATGGGAGCTTCAAATCCGAAAACCCATCTCCATTATTAACTAGCACATTGATTTGAGGTCTAGGCCAGGAAGGAATTTTGGTTGCGTTTGGTTCGTGGAAAGTAGTGGGAAAGTGTGATAAGTTAGATAGGGAAAATAACTTTCCCATATTTAGTTAGAGGAATCTAATTTTAGGTGGGAATGTCATTCCCATCTAAAAGAGTGGGAAAGTTCATTTTCCCAGGAAAGTGTTACTCTTTTTCCCTTGTCTTTCTCTTATATTTTCAAAATTTAATAACTTTCCCATGTTAACCAAACATGGTAATCCTATTCCCACAAAAATAAAAAATTATACTTTCCCACTAAAATAATATTCCTAGGAAAGTAGTGTGAATGACATTCCCACATGATACCTAAGATACCACGAACCAAACATAACCTTTAAGTAAAGTAACATGCTAAAACCCATTATTATAAACTGACCAGCAATCACCTTACGGTCCATCTAGAGTGGAATGCTTAGACACCATACTTATCATCTTTTTCTAAAAAATCCGTACGTCATTAATTAAGTCCTTAATGAACTCTCATGCAAGCTTCTTCTTAAGCAAAGTAGATCAAAATTTGTTTATCCGAAAGGAGACAACTGTATTATTGCTAACTCAAGGCAATAATTTCTCATAGTTCTTTTTCCTTGTCTTCATTCTTTCAATCATGCTCTTTAATTCGGAGGAGATAGTACACAATAAACATTTTAATCATATAGTAATACTATAGCTACTTAGAGAATATATATATAATTTATATATTATTAATGGAGAATTTGAACTTAGGATCTGATCGAGAAACATTATATTATATATGCCTTTGAATTTTGATATATTCTCGAATGGTCCTTAATTAATATATCCTGTACGTAGCCTCTTCATTGATCAGTTTGAAGCTTGAGGACAAATTAAGGGGCCGCGGCATTGGTAGCCATTTGAATGATTGAAAAGTTAATGTAAACTGCAATTAAGGGGAATAAGGATCGAGGTGATGGGAGCACAACATGTGGGAATTAAACAAAAGTTTGCAATAATATGAAAGAAGAAAGCAAAATAAACATAAGGTGATGGGACTAAGTAATAAACTATATATTTCATCATGTTGTACTAGGAGATTCAAAGTCATAATATAAGAAAATTGAGAAGAGAATTATTAGTTATAAATAATGATAATGTTGAGTCTAATAGAGGCAATGCCATTTGCAAATCACGATGAGTTCACGTGCAACTCTGACCTGCTGGCTGCTTGTTCAAGTACAATTTTACAACCAAGCAGCATGCAGGTGGAGCCATTACTTTAATCCTAAACCTGCAGACTGCAGTAACACTTTGATTATAGTGCATTTTGAAAGATTAGTTTATGTAACGTTGTCTCTAATCTAAGTTGAAAGTTGAAACTCCCATAGCTTTTTAACACTCCATTTATATACTATACTGATCACTCATAAGCTTTTGATATCCTGCTAGGAAACAAGTGCTGAATTCGACCTCAGAAACCTAACCCTTTATTGGAAGCATAAATCATTACATTAACATGTTTGTCTATTCTTTATCTTCAAAGTCTTAGCTTTTATTACAACGATTAATTTCAATACTCCTATATAAAAGCTTACACAAAGTTGTTGCATTGCCAGATAGGTATGTTACATGTACAGAATCAGTTTGATGATCAGTTGGTTAATATTAAAACTTGTTGAACTAATTAGCTAGCTGAAGTTAAAAAAATTTAATTATTTCTGCAAAATATTAAGTTTCAATCTAAGATTTAGTTGATTAACATTAAGTGAAATAAAAGGAAAAGATGCTTAATTTTGGTCCAATTGATGAAATCATAATTCATAACAGAGTTTATGCTTATATGTAGTATGTACGTATAGTAGCAGAAGAGATACATAGCGCAGGAACGACAAAGAGCATCTTCAAAATCTTGTATGGTCTGATAAAAAGACTGGAGAGCTCTAAAAACGATATTGACAGCGTAAAAAATGTTGTTCAAAGATAGAATAATTACAGAGGCAAAGGGGTTAATGGAAGTTGACGTCCCTATATGAAAATGGGAGGAACACGAGACCAAGCAAGTGGTGCCTTGCTTTGCTTTTAGTTTAACTCTATTTTAATCTATCACTAATTACTTGGGTTTTGAGCTCTTACCTTGCTTTTATCGATCTTGTTATTCTACTGATATTAATATATAGTGGAATCTTTGGTCATTACCTTGATGCTTGAGATTTTCATTTTTTTTTTGACTTGCATGAATTCCTTTGGAATTTGGCATGTGGGGGGTTACTGATTTATAGGGGATTTTTTTTTGTACTGGAGATCAATTTTATTGCAAAGTTGCTTCAAAATGCTGCAAAGCCAGTAAGTTAGAGAGGCAGAGCTGCCAACTAGCAAAACAGGAACAAGCCTGCAGATGCAGATATTTTTTCGTTTTTATATTATTTCAGTATTCCTTGTTCCTTGTAATATTAATTATATATATCTCGTCTCCACTGTGACCACTCTGTCTCACCAGGATTTTCAACCTAATGAAAAATCAAGATGAATTTCTAGCATATCTCAAGAATTACAATGTCGGTGGGATCTTATTCTTATTCGGTCTGCTGCCAACTTTACATAGTCATATCATTAAGCTTTATATACATAAGAGCAAGCTTCTCCACACACAATCAGAGGCATTCATAATTGAGATGTAATTTGTAAGAGAAAATAATGGTCAAAACCATCAAGAACATCAATCTCCGGAAAATCACAAACTTATTAGTAAAATTTAAGCCAAGCCCAAGGTGTTGTGTCTAGTTTCCAAAAGAAAGTAATATATATCAATTAGATTATGTTAATCATGTAAAATTATAAAGAAATACGTACCTAGCTAATTAACTTAGAAGAAATACCTTATACCTCCCTACTTTGATAGTGAGATTTTTTTTTGGCATCTCCTTCACATATGCAGCCAAGCCACGTAGTTGCAATTGTCATTAGTAGTTGCACAGTGTTTTCAAAACTGAGTTTCTTGTCTCATCATGAGTCATTAACTCCATTAATCAGTTTATTTTATTGTTGAGATTAGTTTAAATAATGTAAAAAAGTTAATTAATCATCCATGACAATATAAGTTGATTGAAACCCAATATTATAGTGTCCCCAGTCCCCACATAGATGATCTTAATTAATTAGAGTACTCAAAATGAGATCAGGACAAGCTAGGTGAGGTCATTTGATCAAATACTAATGTCAAGGCTTGTAATTAAACAAGAGTGAGTGGAAGTTAATATGAATTTTTATGTAGGATTCAACTAGCTTGAAAAAGAATTAAAGGAGAAAATTTAAAGAAATGAAGTTGGTTCCAACATATATAAAATGAGAAAGAAACAACAAAAAGAGCAAATTAAAGAAAAGGAGATGGTCTGCTCATCATCCATTAATAATGTCCAATGTCATCCACAAATGAGAGGGAAAATTAAAGCTTAGATTGAAATTCATGGCCGACCCATTGTGCTGGTGGGTGATGCCTACAGAGCTAGGATATACAAGTGTGACAGGCATTTGGCAAGGAGAAAAGGATAAATGGGTGTGTTTGGATTCCTTTTATTTTATCACATCATTTACTACTATCATTTATTTATTATCATCAAAAAAGAAAATATAAAATAGGGTCAAGTTGGGGTTGTCGGGAGGGTTAGGGGGCAAGTGCACGGGGTTTGAGACCCCATCGTTGGGTGTTTAGTAGACCAGCGTAAGGGCTGGACCACACCCCAACCTTTTCCACTTTTCCTTTCCTTGCTATAAGAAGCCCCCCAAACATTGCCTCTTTCACTTCATTCTCAATATTTCATCAACAATCACAAATATTTAAGCTTTCTTCTTTCACTCTACTTTGATCTCTTGTTTAATTCTTTCCCATTCAAATTCGGAATTCCCATAGAAGCAAATAAAAGATGAAGATGAGCAGTGGCAGCATGGGAGGGTCAAAGAGAAGGCTATCATCAAGCAGATCAGGAGTTGGAGGAGTCCTGCGGGAGCAAAGGGCTCGCCTTTACATCATTAGGAGATGTGTGGTTATGCTTCTTTGCTGGCATGAATGATCATCAATCATCCCTACTCCTTTGATTTCCTGAGATTCCGTGGTATATGGAGTCTCTTTTTTTTTCTTCTTCTTTTGGTTTTGGTGGAGTGTAAATAGTAGCCGCGGATATTCATATTATCAGACAGAGTCTAAATTAGTAAAACAACAATTTTTGTATGCCTTATGGCCTTAATGTAAATTTCATAGCTTTATTATTAATTAGATCTTCAATATTTATTTCTGATCATCAATTTATCTTCTCTGTGAATTATTCATTTTGATTATTTGGAAGATGTGAAGATTGATTTTTTGTTTTGGATAAGTGAGATATATATATATATAGAAGCAGAGATTCATATATTCTTCTCCAAGGATTTCTTTTATTGTAGACTATAGACTATAGAATCAAATCAATATTTCCAGTTATAATAGCCCAACCTATCTTCTACTCTTCTACTGAGAGAGACTGATCCAATCCTGAATCCACCATGCACATGGGTCATGGAGGATGAAATCATAAGAAGAAGCAGCGGCTGCATGCCCTATTGGGTATTGCTGTTGGGGGCGGACGTCTTTCTCATCAACTGCTCAAACTTGTTGACTCAGGTGGGGTTAGTTGCAGTAGTTACAGATGATCAATAATAATGGAAAAATGTCCATAGCCCAAAAAGGAACCAACTTAATTAGGAAGATCATTTCGTCTCACTTGTAATTGCCAACTAAACATATGGTGCTTGAATTGTTATGGATATTTTCAAATGTAAATGCTTCAAGTCAGAATTAGCAAAATGAGTTAGGATCATGAATTGCAATGGCATCTGAAAATTTCAGAATGAAATTTGTTCAGAAACTATTAAGACTTTCTTTTTTTTCTTTTCTTTTTATTATTAAAAAAAAAGAAGAAAAGCATGTGGAAGTTTAATCCAAAATTTTTGGCCCCTCAAAAAAGCTTAATCCTAAAATTTGAAGATGATAAAAGTTTTGACCAATCCTATGTAAGTAGCTTTTGAGAGAGGGGAACCTGCTAATAATAAAGGAGCGGAAAGAAACAAGCAAATAAAGTGGGTAGATGCTAGAGATAGTAGTATTTGATTAGATGAAAGCAGGCCCCTTAATCATGTGAACTACTAACTAGTACTAAGTAATAATAATGGAAGAAATGCAAACTCTCCAATTATTAGTATATATATGTAGGAAGGGTAGCATTTCCTTGTTTTCACTCCCTTTCCCAAAGAAGCAGCTAGAAGTAGAAAAGTGCTAAATAATTGACACACATGGGCATGGCCATGAAATAATAGTCTAGCTCTACCTATCATGATTGATTCTCTACTGTTTTTGTTTCCAATTTGTTTGACTATGTTATGCGCTAGTTGCTACTACTCCTAGAAGAAAAAGAAGCCCTTTGAGTTGAGACATTGTTAATTAATTAATTAATTAATGATGTTAAGAGGTGTATGATATGAATTATGATGTAAACCTTGTTTAATTAAATGTTGCTGTCTTGAACCAAACAGCATGAGCCCATAATTATGGAGTAATGTTAATGCTAATAGCAGAAGTAGGGTTGTTTATTTATTTATTCCATGGAGACATGGACATGGTGATTGGTAGGTGCAGAAGTTAGGGGTATTGTTTTTGTGGGCTTTGCGGTCAAAACTGCATATGGTCATGGTGGTGGGCGTTAGTTCAATTATTGGATCACAATTCACAGCCCACATTCACGTGCGCCACGTGTACGGTAAATATGGCCCCCCACTGCCTGCATGCATTTAACAGTAGTCCATTTTGCTTCTTCTATATGTATTACTACTACCATGTACTTGTACCAACTAGAGTAACAATTACATACATCCATCCTCCGTCTGTCTGACTCTCATGACTCATAATCTGGATTACAGACAGGTGTAAGTGATGAATTAACAGTTCACACGTGTGATGAGGTGGTATTGGTAATCAGTTGCTATATTTCGATGTAATATTTTGTAATTGTAATGGAAGTATATATGGAATGGAAGTGGTAGGTGATGAAAGAAGGCGGGTTGTGTGTGGTGAGCTAATCGCAGCAAGAGGCAAATTACAGCAGCTGATTTATATATGCAAATATCTTTATATTCTGTTGTCGGCCACATAGGATGGAAATCTGGAATGGTGCCAAGTGCCACCCCACCTTGTCAACTCTTCTGTCTCTCTCTCTGTAATATTATACGTATAAATATACGGGAGTACTAGCTAGTAACACTAGTATAACATGAGTACTGTCTAACATGTATATATACATATATATACTACTAGAGTCTAGAATGGAGCTGTCATTCTGTCAAGAGACAAAATAGAGAAAAAGGATGGTGAAAGGGTCAAACGGGCCGGCAATGGTTCCAATTGGGTGAATCCCACGTGCGCCTCCAAACCCATAACCCCCACCACCACCACTCACCACAAACATATGTCAATCAAACCAAAAAAAAGTACTAATAATACAATCACAACAACAAATGGGCAGGGGTCCCAATCCCCCAACCCAAACTCCTCCTAATCCTAATCCTTGTGCTCTGTTTTGCTCACCTCTTCATCATTCTTCTTTTCTATTAGAATTAGAATTAGAAAAAGAATGTGCTTAATTATATGCATGAACCATCGACATCTCTCTCTCCCAATGCTTAATTTCCATGTCCTTTGCCTTCCTTTTCTCACTTCATCATCATCATCATCATCTTCTAAATCATTATTTTTCTTGTATGGAAGATAAGGAAAGAGGTATACCTAGGGGAGTCCACAAACTCGAATTCCAGATTCACAATTACCAAGTTAATTAACCATATATTATTCCTTCAAAAAAAAAAAAAACCCCTATATATTATATGTAGTATGCTATTCTTTTTCAATTTTATATATTGCTTTTCCCATATCTATTTATATCGATACATTATTTAATCTTATCTTATAATTTTCAAATCATTATGAGAATTGAGAAGCTTTTTAAACACATTGTATAAAAACAAAACATACCAAATAATTTATACCAATCCTATCCTTTTTCTGAATCTGAGTGGGACATGCAATTGCCCCCCACTTTCCAAAACATCACTCATACCAACCTAATTTGGCTTATCCTTTTTAAGTCTTTGGTGGATACCTTAATCCATTGGAAATTTGGAATTTCAATTTGCAAAGACAGACACAATCCCTTAGGCCTTATGCTTGCTCAGTTGGAGAATTAAATGCCTTTCTGCATGCATCTCCCTTCTAATTATTTGATACTCATAACCACCTTTTTTATTCATTCATATAAATTATATTTAATTATGTGTTGTTAAACACATCCATACATTTTTTCTTTGAGAAAATGTCGAATATGGTTTTGTTGCTAGCTAACAAGGAGTCATACTACAAATTAATTAGTTAATTAATTAAAGTTTTTATTATTATTATTATAGATTATAGATATAGAAAAGGGCTATATTATATGATTCATGGGGGTTACTTGAATTGATATGTCAATTCTGTGTCTACAGGAGATAGACAATTGGGGTGCTTGAATAATTTCCTGTCTCCTTATAATATTCATCAACAATATTGGTAAAAAAAAGGTAATGAAATTCTCATATGGGCTGATGCTAATTAATTAGTAAAGGTTTAGGATTTAGTTGTCATTGCCAATCATTAATTTCGGTTATGATAACATAAAAGCAAATTTTCTGATGGTTTGAGTGATCCAAAACATGAAATAGTAATTAAGATCGGTTTATTAGTTTATAATAATAATATACTCTAAAGTCCAAACAACCTGATCGACTTAATTTCTTTTAATATCAATATTTCCTTCCTTAATATTCAACCCCCCCCCCCCCCCCCCCCCAAAAAAAAAACGAAAAAAAAAAGAAAGAAAAAAAGAAGAAGATTTGTGGACAACCTCATGAATATGATGTATTGGCTTTTGCAGGAAGAAGTTGAATAGGAAGAAGAGAGATAGAGCCTTGTTTGTTCCATGATAAACATAAATTGAATTCCTATCTCCTCTCTCACCAACAGGCAACAGGCAATTAGTACAAGAATAAAAGAGTGTTAGTTAAAAGAAGGAATAAGAAATAAGAAACAAGTTGAAATGACAGAAGAATGGCCTCAGTTGAGTTGCATATAGCTATGCGAGGGATAGTGGCCGGCCAGGGCCAGGGCCAGGGTGTTTGAGGTCCTTTAATTTCAATCATGGAATCCAATCAGATGGAGACGAAGCTGACTTATATATTACTAATTCAAACTCTTTCAAAACCTGACCTGCGTTTACTCAACAAAGAAGCCGTCAAGCTGCCAGGCAATATGGTCTACTTATCCCAGCTTTCCCCATAAGAGCAATTCACCAATTCAAAAGGTCTGGGACCTTTTAACTCCATCAGTTTGTGTGTAGTTTGGCCCAATGTCTCTCAATCCATCTGTAATGCTCAATTAGGTTCATGAACCATGCAGCGCTCATTTCCTTGATTGCTTTTTGTTAAATCGATCCGTTATACATATATGTTTCCTCGATGCTGACAGATCATGAGTGCCCCTTTGGCTTAGATGGTCCACACGGCATTCAATTTTCTCTTTCCTTCCAACACAACCATTTCCATTTCCATTTGACCTAGGTGGAATTTTGCCACCAACATTAACCCTATTTGTTAGGTCACCACTCGGCCAGGGCCAGCCATGAGCCATGCATATTTTTGCTCTGTTGCCTTGGTACAATATTGCACCATTTTTGTCAAGTACAATCTGCTTTTCATTCCTGCCAAGGATCTTGCAACTGCTGTATATATTCCCAAGGATTACCTAATGCTATGAATAAAGTGTTACATTTTGGATTGGCCTAACTGAGCCAGAAATAATTCCCTTTAACCCTTATATTTGTGCTAGATTAGCCAACTTCTTTGCTAGATTTATAAACATGTGAGCTTAAACCATGTTTCATTTCTACCAATAAGAATATGGATCCTGGTGGCATTATCACTATGTCTATCCCTTGCTCAAAGCTCTTAACATATCTGCAATCCGTTGCTGAACACAAGGATCACATTGGTAAAATGTTATACAAATAGTAACTCCTCCTGCCAAAAAGTTTACAGTATCTTCACCATCACCATCATTAACCATAGTTCAAGCTTAGGAGCCAAATTTACACTTGACATAGAACCAACGATGAAGATTGATCAGGCAAAAGTTCCACAAAATATTTTACTACTTCTTCGTCCTTGATCCATGACCATGACAAACATGTTTAGTCTATCAGCTTGCTCCCACCCCAAGCAATAAAGCTATCTTGTGATCCAAATTCCTACAACATCAGTCACAAGTTCATTACTATATTTTAAGGAAACAACACATATTGGTACGTTCATTATATTATAAAATAAAACAACAACAAGAGGTTAGGGAAGGATAGAACATACAAGCTGACTCAGTCGAAACTCTGGTGGCGTATCAAGCTCTATGTTTGTCGGATCACCTTCCAGGTTTTGACACTCCTCTAAATCCTTCTTAAGATGTTCTGCTCCTAACTGAGCATAATCAGCAAGGCGGGGTTTGCTGTCTTGTGCTCCATCAACACCACTAACATCCCTATTTGGAGACTGGCTCTGAAGAAGCTCATCACAAAGAGACAGCCCTTCCACAAGCTGTTGCGAATCCAACAAACACTGTGACTCACCATCCCACCATTTTGGATCTTCCTCAGCATGGTTGTCATTACTACTATCTAGAACCTGATTAAGATTATTTTCCAGATCAGGTAGATCGTTTTGACTGGAACTTTCACATTCCGTTTGAACTTCATCTTCTACATGCTGCGTGGTAGGATGCATTGGTGAAGAAATCTGACAAGCCAAATGCAGGGGCTCTTAATACATGAACAGTTATATACAATGCATATGGAATGTGTAAACGGGCAATTCAATGACACCTATTAAAAAACATATTTTTACACTATGGGGAAACGGAAACAATCTAAAAGCACCAAAATTTGAGTCGGGTGCGTGAAGGTAAATGCAGATAATATGATACCAAACATAAATAACAGACTGACGGAGATTAAAAGCAATCTATGACGAATTCCAAGGCTGCTAGTGGAAAAAACAAGAACAAGTAATAAACCTGAACACGGGAATTCTTGTCAGTAATAGTATAATCCTGTCCCTTGGTATAATCCTGACATTGCCTCCCTTGACGTGGAGGATCAGGCGTCACAGACATTGGAGTGACTGGGTCTACTTTCACAATCATTGTATCAGTAATTTCAGTTAAATCTTGCTCAATTTTATCACCCTGTTTGGTTTGTTGCTGCTGATGAAATATTTTAGAAATAACATATTCGCCATCTTTTTCATCCTCCTCAGTTCCTAGATGATATTGGTGCATCACCCAATTTGTCTTCTCAGGTTTTCCACCTTTGACCATGGTCATATAGAGAACCATAATCTTCTTGCATCCTCTTTGAACACCATCCAAAAACACCGGTTTTGTCCTACCAGTCTTATGCCAGCGGACATCACCAAAATCATCACCATGGATCTTTCGACGCTTTCGAGTTCCAGTATTGTAAGCTTTGATAGCTCGATGAAAGAAGTGAGACACACTTCCATCTTGCTTAACACCTAAAGTTTCAAAATTTAAATTAATGTTAATAACAATGTTGAAACAGCGAGTAGAAAAACCATGAAAAACCTTAACAACCTGGTAACTTTTGGGGATGTGTATAACAGATTCCATCATCATTTTCAATTGTTGGAATGAACTCATTGATGAATGGATGGGGTTCTGAATTATCCACACCAACTTTCGTGAGTAAATGCCAAATAATCTCTTGATCAGATGGATCAAATTTGACACCTCGTGGTAATCCTGGCCATGCTTGAGTGACCTAGAAACAGAAACCTTTTAGTTGCTGTATATTGGTTAGTAATGCCAAACTGCTCATAGTTATGAATAGTACTTACAAATGCCCTAGCATTCATAGTTATTGCTAGGTTGAGCAACATAAAAAATCATTTTACTAGGAAATCAAGATATCAAGAATTTTGTAACATGTAAATGGAAACACGACAGATTGAGATTTGTGACAATCAGAACAATGATGGTGTGAAATGACTTCGAATTTCCTTGAATGTAATTGGTATTAACAATAAATCTAGTAGTTTGATGCAACACAATATCACATTAAATAAACTATAAATCAGAATGGTGAGTTATCTTACTCCTATACAAGGGATAGATTATTGTAATACAGAAAGGAACTCGGGTGAGACTGGAATTTTACAAGTTAGACGAGCAATCATTTACAGTTTATACCAACTACCTAGCTTGACAGAAAGAAAATAAATTACACTTAACAACAGTTTGTAAACAATTAAGAAATTGATGTAATTAACCCATGGAAAAATTTTAGACAGTAGTCCAATTTTATGATGACCTTTCTTAGTCTAATAAAACCATAGTCAGTAACCACTAATTAAGGAAGGAAAGGGAATATCCCTTTGTTCAACTAATCTTCTTTTAGGTATTGATAAACATAGAACTTCAAGCATAAGAAAAGGTGGAACTTATACATCACTGTTGTCAATAACATGATGGCAACTAGGACAAGATCTTGATGGGTTGCTTTTCCATGTCACCCTTTCAGGGTCAGATGCACTCCTGATTTTTGTTGCAATTCTGTTACCATCCACCAACCATGTTCTGCACAAAACACCCAAAGATGAAAGTATCATATGAATATAAGTAGGTCTCTGAAGTGGAACTAAAGAAATAAGTTTGTCAAGAATATACGTATCAATTATTGAATATTGCCTTGATTTTATCTTCTTTTGACGCAATTGTAATTAAACTAGTTTCATTTCATTTCATTTCATTGCACATAACATAAGCTTGTTTCGTAGGATATCAATCCTCTCTTCCACATAGCATTTTGTAAAACTATTCGAACTATCTAATCCTTCTATGCTTCTATTAACACAGACTAGAGACAGTGACAGGTATAGAATACTATGACAAGTATATCAAATTTAATTGTTGCCATGACTATAGATTAAAGGATGTAGATATATCAAATGGAGAAACAGGCCAAAACTCAATTGTAGGAGACATTGCAGAAAGAAAAGTGAAAGATTAGAATAATCACATCTGAAAAGATACAAGGTATCAAATCAGAACATCACCCAAAAAAGGGAAAAAAAAGAGCAGCATCCAATCTAGAGAAGTAAACTTAACCATCATAAGAGATTAGGTCAGAGCCTATTACAGATCAAAGTGTTTCCAATTTAACATACACTTAAAAGCATCAAAGAAGCCCTGTCAATTACTCTTGATCCTCTATTCTAATGGTGCGCATTCATAGCAACTTCCATTCAATCAAAAACCCAGAAAAGAAAACTCAAAATCATCAATATGCGCTAGACAAATCGATTAGATATAAAACCCTAATCATAAGCAAACAAATAAAAGAAGAAACGAAATAGCTGCTCAAATCTCCCTTTTCACTTCTATAGCAAATATTATAGAAAATAAAACGAAGAAAGAAAGGTTCAGGTAAGTTAAGGATGCAAAAACAGAAAAACAGTCAAATATGAGGAACAGAAACATCAGCAACTGCTCTGCCTCTAAGTCAAAGCTATCTTTTTGTTGTAGTAAACAAAAATGCAAATCCTAGAGTAAGAGAGAGAAGAAACTCACCCAGCCATGATGACAAAACACAGATGGATCAAAGCATCTGCTATTCTTCTCTCCCTGCTTTCGCTTCTTGGAAGGTAATATCAATATTCTGCAATGATGCAAGGGTTAATAAAAGTAGATTTTTTTTTCCCAATTTTGAAATTTGAAAACTAGGTTAGTGGAATTGCTACTGTTGCTATGTACGAAAAGGGAGAAGAAAAGACTCAAAAAAATCCTTGGGCTTAATTTAATTAAAAAAAAATCCTGTTGGGTAAAAAGGAGAAATCTTTTTGTTTTCTCATTTTTAAATGATTTAAGCAGATAATCTACTAAGTCTAAGGGAGGGCCTTTTTTTTTTTTTTTTTTTTTTTATAAATTATTATAAGAAAAAAAGGAAAAAAGAAAATGGCGCCAGTTGAGTTGAGTTCTTCTGAATCTGATGATGTTGGTGTAGGATTCGATGCGACCGAGTCATCATAAAATAAAAAGACTGGCGTTGACTCCATATAACAATTGGTTCGCATTTGCATTTCATCAACGGCCATTATTGCATAATAATGTGGACTCACCACCTTTTTCCATATCCCTTCCCTTTTTCCTTATTTCATGAACCTTATTAGTTATTATTTCTTCCCTTGATATCCATTTTTTTGATTTTTCCCCACTTTGTCATCAATGACTTGAAAAATTTTCAGTTTTTTGTCTTAAGAATTAGGTTAATTGCTCAAATAGGTCCCTAATTTTTACGAAAATGCTTAAATAAAAGTCAATTCTTTTAATTTGGTTAAATAAGGTTCTAACGTTAATGAAAATATTCAAATAAGGTCCTAACGTTAATTGGGATTGGCACGTGGGATGCAAATTATGTTAAGCCCTCACACCGTTATGACGTGTCACTAAATAATGTTTAATTAATTTTTGAAAATAGTAAAATTAAAATGAAATATCTATATTAATCTAAACAAATATCAGCCACAATGGATTTAAGGATTTGCTTTTACGATCATCTGAATCTTGTTTCGATTTAATTAGAAACTAATTCAGGAAAGGAATTGAGAAAATGATATTAGAAACGTGAAAAGCCCTTCAATCTTTTTGGCGTTGAATTATATAATTTTTACGAGTATTGTGGTTAAAAATTGAAAAATCTTTCTGGTAAATTTTTGCCGAAATCGTGTACTAACTATCACGGTTTTTGGCTAAAAACGTGTTCCGGGGCCCCAGGTAAGTTTTGCTTGATTTTTGGCGCCAAGACTCATTGAAATATCAATATTCATCATTCCAAATCTCAGCCACATTGGATTTAAGGATTTGATTTTACGAGTATCTGAATCATGTTTCGATTTAATCCGAAATTAATATGGAAAAAATTGAAAAAAAATGATATTAGACGCCTGAAAAGCCCTTCAATCTTTCTTCCATTGAATTATATATTTTTTAGGAGTATTGCGGTTAAAAATTAAGGAAAAATCTTTCGGCTCAATTTTTGCAAAATTTTTGCAGAAATCGTGTAGTAACCATCACGGTGTTTGACTAAAAGCGCGTTCCAGGGCCCCGGCTCAGTTTTGCATGATTTTTGGCACCAAGACTCATTGGAATATCTATATTAATCTAACCAAATATCAGCTACAATGGATTTAAGGATTTGTTTTTACGTTCTTCTGAATCTTGGAAAAATTGAAAAAATGATATTAGAAGCGTGAAAAGCTCTTCAATCTTTTTGGCGTTGAGTTATATATTTCTTATGAGTATTGCGGTTAAAAATTAAGGAAAAATCATTCTGGTCAATTTTTGCAAAATTTTTGCCGAAATCGTGTACAAACCATCACGGTTTTTGGTTAAAAATGTGTTCCGGGGACCCGGCTCAGTTTTGGATGATTTTTGGCGCCAAGACTCATTGAAATATCTATATTAATCATAACCAAATCTCAGCCATAATGGATTTAAGGATTTGTTTTTACGATCATCTGAATCTTGTTTCGATTTAATTAGAAATTAATTCGGGAAAGAATTGAAAAAATGATATTAGAAGCGTGAAAAGCTCTTCAATCTTTTTGGCATTGAATTATATATATTTTACGATTATTGCGGTTAAAAATTGAGGAAAAATCTTTCGGGTGAACTTTTGTAAAATTTTTGCCGAAATCGTGTACTAATCATCACGGTTTTTGGCTAAAAACGCGTTCCGGGGCCCCGACTCAGTTTTGCATGATTTTTGGCGCCAAGACTCATTGAAATATCTATATTAATCATCCCAAATCTCAGCCACAATGGATTTAAGGATTTGTTTTTACGATCATCTGAATCTTGTTTCGATTTAATTAGAAATTAATTCGGGAAAGAATTGAAAAAATGATATTAGAAGCGTGAAAAGCCCTTCAATCTTTTTGGCGTTGAATTATATATTTTTTACGAGTATTGCGGTTAAAAATTGAGGATAAATCTTTCGGATCAATTTTTGCAAAATTTTACCGAAATCGTGGACTACCTAAAACGCGTTCTGGGGCCCCGGCTCAGTTTTGCATGATTTTTGGCGCCAAGACTCATTGAAATATCTATATTAATCATTCCCCAATCTCAGCCACAATGGATTTAAGGATTTGTTTTTACGATCATCTGAATCTTGTTTCGATTTAATTAGAAATTAATACGAGAAAGAATTGAAAAAATGATATTAGAAGCGTGAAAAGCTCTTCAATCTTTTTGTCGTTGAATTATATATTTTTTACGAGTATTGCGGTTAAAAATTGAGGAAAAATCTTTCGGGTCAATTTTTGCAAAATCGTGTACCGAAGTCATCACGGTTTTTGGCTAAAAATGCGTTCCGGGGCCCCGGCTCAATTTTGCTTGATTTTTGACGCCAAGACTCATTGAAATAACTATATTAATCTAACCAAATATCAGCCACAATGGATTTAAGAATTTGTTTTTACGATAATCTGAATCTTGTTTCGATTTAATTAAAAACTAATTCAGGAAGGAATTGAGAAAATGATATTAGAAACGTGAAAAGCCCTTTAATCTTTTTGGCGTTGAATTATAAATTTTTTACGAGTATTGTGGTTAAAAATTGAAAAATCTTTCTGGTAAATTTTTGCCGAAATCGTGTACTAACTATCACGGTTTTTGGCTAAAAACGTGTTCCGGGGCCCCAGGTAAGTT